>JAJIRX010000311.1:0-67573 GCA_023853785.1 Psilocybe azurescens | reverse complement strand
GAGGGCGAGAACGACAGCGAGGGCGAGTACGGCGGCGGGACGAGACGACGGGCGAGGGCGAGGACAACGGCGAGGGCGAGTCACGGCGGCGAGGGCGAGTACGGCGGCGAGGGCGAAAGACGCAGGGCAGACAGCGAGCGAGGGCAGGACCACGGCGAGGGCAAGGACAGCGGCGAGGACGAGGACAGCGGCGAGGACGAGAACGCGGCAGCGAGGGCGAGTACGGCGGCGAGGACGAGACGGCGGCGAGGGCGAGTACAGCCAGTACGTGAGGACGTGGACGTGGATGGCGAGGGGGCGAAGCGAGGGCGAAGACGAGACAACCAGCGACGACGGCACCGGCGGATACCACCACGGGGCGACGGCGACACCACGGCGACAACAGCGGCGTGTACCACGACATCGCACGGACGACATCGACACGTACCACGACACGTACGGACGACACCGACGATGATACCGGCGTGTACCATGGCAGGTACAGCCGGCGACAACACCGATGGCGACACCGACGCATACAACGACGGGTACGGCTGACCACGGCGTCGATAACGCGAGCGACGACACCACCAATGTACCCTCGCCCCCCTTTTTCCGTTCTTTCTTTCTGTTTTTCTTTTTTTGTTTCTTTTTTTATTATGTTTTTATTTTATTTTTACCTGTATATAATCATGTAGTATATAGTTTTTAATATATTATATTACATTGTCACATATATTTAAGCTAGGATTAAAGTATTTCAGTTGGAATCCAATTGGATTCCATTCCATGAATTTAAAGTTGGACTTAGTGAAATTCACAAAGTCAGATAATAATGTAGTATATAGTTTACAATATATTATATTACATTGTTACATGAATTAAAGATAAGATTGAAGTATTATTCTAGTGACCTAGCTTCCTTAATATGGCTCCCAAAGCTTCCAAGAACACTGCTACTGTCCCTAACTCCCCTCCCAAGTCTGCAATTAAACCAATGACAGTCCACTGGACATCCACTGGACATCCACTGGACATCCACTGGACATCCACTGGACTCCACTGGACAGAGCACTCTTGGATCTGGTCTAATTAAGTGCTGAGAGTCCAGTGGAAGTCCAGTGGAAGTCCAATGGAAGTCCAACGGACTGGACAGTCCGGCCAGTCCACCTGTTTTCTGTCTTGAAGTGACTTGACCGGACTTTGACCAGAATTTGGCCGGACTCTGACTGGACTGGTACCGAATTTTGTCAAGTCCAATGGAATCCGTTGGACGTCCAATGGACTGTCCATTGGAATTGGCTGGGTCCGGTGAAAGTCCGTTGGAGTCCAACGAATATGGGGGCACTGTAAAGTACACCCAATCCTGTATTATTTTGTAAATTCTATTACTTAATCAGTTTTTGTTAAAATCATGTGACATTTGGTGAGAAATATGTTAGTCACATGTTAAACTATAACATATAATATTTTCAGACTTTTATATAATTTATTTCCCAAGTTATTAAACAATTAGTGAGAAAGTGCCAAACATTGGGACGGTTTTTGAGCTACTGTACTTACCCCAGAGGTTCTGGGCATGCACAGTGGTACTCTCATCAGGACCATCTGCAGAGATATAACACTCAACATACTTGTGGTGGCTCTCTCCAGTCCCATCTCCACTCTCTCCAGATTCACTGCAAAGTCCACCACCAGTTTGATGGAGGGAAGCATGGCCACGATATGCCTTTTTTAAACTAAGGAAAGGGTCAATATATCTGAAAAAGTAATGTAGAAAGGTACATATGCATCCCATTTGGTTCCAGTATGCTTTCCAGCTGTTTCTGGATCAATCACAAAGATAGCAGGGATAACCTCTTCAGTGACGTGTTTGAAGACTTTGGTCTTATTGTCAGCCATGGTATTCTGTCATAATGTGTGAAAAACAAGCTTAAAATAGACTGACAGGCTGATTCACATCCTCTTTGACCTTGCCAACCATTACATTCTTATTTGCATCTTTCTGAGACACATTGATGAGTTTCCACACAAGGTCTGAGGTCCAGTTGATGGCTGGAATTTTGGGCTTGTCTTCAGAGGACTTAGGAGGCATATTAAGTGGTAACGAGTGGATTAAAACAAGTACATGGGTTATTGAGGAAATTAATAGTAGGTAATAAAACTCAAAAACAGGCTTGCACAATGCTTTCATGTAGTGTGACAATTTGTGACTGATCACAAGTCTGCAGCTGCAGCTGCAAGCTGCAAAAGTTGCAGCTCAACTTTGATCATCCCTAGTGTTTAGAGCCAGGATTGGAGTTAAAGCATGCCAAATAAGACGCAGTATAAGCAATGTCAGGCCAGGCTATAGTAGCCAAATACTGCAAGGAACCAACTGCATTGAGATATGGAATATTGCACATATATTTCACCTCATCTCCATTTTGAGGGCCATCTGCTTTAGATAGCACAGTTCCAACTGCTATAGGTGTTTTGACTGGATTAAAGTCTGACATGCCATATGTGTCAAGCATATCAAGAATGTACTGTCGCTGATGCAAAGTGATAGTTTTGGATCAAAGTCTCTTTCCACAGCTACACCAAGCAGGAACTGAGTAGGACACAAGTCACAGAGTGCAAAATGTGCAGCAAGTTGCTTTTGTTACGATCTCAAGTTAGAATCACGCAGTGTGCGTAATCTAACCACCAATCGTTTACAAGAACAAGTTCAAGTTCAAGTTGAGCAGGTTAAACAGGTTGGATTCTCAAGAACTAGCTAAAGAATACAATGGATCCTTCCTGGTATAAATACTATGAACTGTACAGCAAGTTGAAACAAGTTTGAATGTTCATCAGCAGATGTATATAAGAATAGAGGAAACAGATCAATCGTTCATTGAAAGATGTATCATAAAAGATGGAAGTGAAAGGAAACAGATCAAATGTTCATCGAAAGATGTATCATAAAAGATGGAAGTGAAAGTCCATCAGAGATATGATGGAGTTTGGTAGAATGATAGAAAACAAAGTTCATCAGAGCAGACGATGCTGTATCAATGATGTGAAGGATGACAAAGAAAAAGAAAAGGAAAGGAAAGAAAAGAAAAGAGAAAGGAAAAGAAAAGACTTGTCGTAACATTACCCCCATACTACACTCCTTATGCCTCAGAAGGAGTGAAGTCTAATACTTGTACGAGTTCATTAGTTTCTGTATGGTTCGCCTGTGGTGTTTGCGATTCCGGGCGTTGTCGGTGAAGAGGTCTAGGGCTTCAAATGTTGAAAGTGTTTGAGCGTAACGAGGCACGGCAGGTCGTTTGCCCTCATAGATGTGAGTTGGCAGGGGTAGAAGAGGAAGAAGCGGCAGGGGTATCGATGAAAGACATGTTGCATTGCTTTGGTAGTTGGAGGTATGGTTTAGAGGTAGAACGACTTGGCCTTTTTTAACTACTTTGGCGATCAGTGGAAGGCGTCGATGGAGTTCTCGTTCGACCAGATTTAACTTGAGGCGTAGAGATCTGGCTTGGTAGTGGGCAGATTTAGCAGCGGCTGGGCGGTAGTTTTGTTTTGCTGTCTCCTTCTGATCAATCGTTTCTTTGTATGCGGTGAGAATTTCTTTTGCAGCGTCTCAAGCTCTTCCACAGTCTGATTGGCCAAAGGGGTATCAAAGATTGGGGTTTCGAGTTGGTTTGTTTCGGAGTTTTGAGTGAAAGAAGAGGCGATACGTCGGAGGAGGCGAGGCATCAGGATGGTCAGAGTTTGTGTAATTGATGATATTCTCGAAGAATCTCGCTGTCGTCGTCGAACGCGTCATCTTTTTCCCCACGTTGCTTCGGAGATAGGGAATCCGGTCCATTTGATAAGATACTGATATTTTCGCTTTCCTTTCTTGGGTTTTCGTCCTGTCTTTCTGTGATTCAGAATAGTTTCGACTTCCCAATGTTCTTCCTGATTTTTGATCTCAGGTGGTGGTCTAGGAAAGTTCGGTCCGTATGTTTCTGTCTTGTTATATGGCATGAGTAGAGTGGCATGGAAAACGTCGTGGATCTTCCATATCTTGGGTATTTTGAGTCTGTATGTGAGAGGTCCCAAGACTTCCGTGATTGTGAATGGGCCTTCTCGTTTCGGTTTCATCTTTGAATGATACCTCATGGAGATGTTGCAGGAGTCTAGCCAAACTTTCGTTCCTTTCTTGAATGGTTTGAAGTTCGATTTTCGTCGTTCGGCTATTCTTTGTCTTGCAAGTTCGTGGGCGGCTAGCGCTTCTTCTCAATCTTTTAGGAGATGTTTGACTTTTTCCTCCACTGATGGGGCCTTGGTGTTCTCGAATGCAAGTGGAATGGCTATTGGAGATGAACCTAAGGTGAGTTCAAACGGGGTCTTGGCTCTTTCGGAGTGTTTCCTGTTGTTGTGCGTGAATTCCAACGTTCCAACTGACTTGTTCCAGTCGGTTGGGTGTGACGAGCAGTAGATGGATAGATAGGCTTCTATTTCTTGATTGAATCGTTCAGTGGTTCTGTCTCCTATTGGATGATAAGCCGTAGTTAATTTTGACTTGATTCCCAAGAGTTTCATGAGTTCTTGAAAGACTTTTGCGGTGAATAGGGGATCTCAGTCGGAGATGATACTGTCTGGGAGTCCGAATCGTTTGAAAAGATTGTTGAGTAAGAGTTGAGCTGCTCCTTCTGCATCGAGTGCCTCTCCCGGTTTCCCTTTTTTCAGCAAGGTATTAAAATCACCCCTTAGTAAGCCCATGGTCTACCACGACCATGATCACATCCACGATCTGTCCCGCGCTGTTCTTAACTGGTGGTAAGTCGGTTAGAAAGTCCATCAAACAGTTTGCAAATGGTCGCGTAGAAGTTGGTCTGGCTACTGGCATGAAGGACGGGTGAGAGGGGTTCCTGTTAATTTTGAATTGTTGACAGATCCCGCAGCCTTTGACGTATTGTTTAATGAAGGATCGTAGCCCTGGCCACCAGTAATGTGTCTTTACTGCGTTGTAAGTTTCAAGTTCTCCTGGGTGTCCTGCCGATGGTAGATCATGAAAGGATTTTACCACCTGTTGTCATAGATTTTGGTTCTTCGGTATATACGTCTTGTCTTTTATAAAAAATGACGTTTTTCCCATTGAATTCTTCTGTTCTCCAGTCGTCGAGATCTGTTCGTAAATTCGGTGGTCCCCCTTGTAGTAGAGCTTTCAAGATTTCTGCAATATCTGTGTCAAATTCTTCTGAATCAATGATTTTCTGTTGTAGTTCAGTGTCAATTAGATTGACAAAGAGTTCCTCTGGTAATAGAGTCACATCTTCGTTATCGTGGTCTTCGTCCGGTATGAAATCTGGTCTTCTGGATAAGGCATCAGATTGAATCATTTTCGTCCCAGGCATGTGGATCAGTTTCAGATCGAATTCGGATAGGAATAATGACCATCGAGCTTGCCGTCTGTTCAGATTTCTTGGGCTTCTGAAATAGGTCAGGTTTTTGTGATCAGAATGAATAATCGTTGTATGTTCGGATCCTTGAATGTAATGTCTCCATTCCGGTAATGCTCGTACAATTGCCAGGAGTTCCCAATCATAGATTTCGTAATTCCTTTCCATTGCGGAGAAGGTTTTTGAAATGAATGCGCATGGGTGTCTTTCACCGTTACCATTGAGTTGAGTCAGAACGGCTCCAGATGCATATTTAGAGGCGTCACATTCGATTTGAAATGGTTTGCTTGGGTCTGGCATAGAGAGAACTGGTTCTTCCGTGAATCGTCGTTTTAGTTCGTCGAATGCTTGTTGAGCTGTGTCCGTCCATTCGAATTTCTTGTCCTTCTTTAAGAGATCGTTCAGGGGTTGTGCCACTGTAGAGAATTTCCTGATGAATTTTTGGTAGAAATTTCCAAATCCCAGGAATCCCCTGACTTGCTTTACTGTAGCAGGTGCAGGCCAGTCTCGGATTCCTTTAAGTTTCGATTGGTCCATGGGGATTTTCCCTTCTTCGATTATCATTCCCAGGTATTCGACTTTTCGTTGTCTGAAGACACATTTTTCTGGTTTGAGGTATAGGTCGTTATCCTTTAGCCTTTGCAGGACAATTCGTTCGTATCTTGCCAAATCTTCTTGATTTTTGGCAAAGATTAGGATGTCGTCCATGTAGATGATCACAAACCCTTCAGAGATTTTGCCTTCGAACAGCGAATCCATCATGGATTGAAAAGTGGCCAGGGAATTACATAATCTGAAGAACATAACCGTGGGTTCAAAGAGTCCTCGATCTGTTTTGAAGGCGGCTTTCTGTTGATCTTCCTTTCGAATGCGAACATTGTTATACCCTTGTCTGACATCCAATTTGGTAAAGAATTTCGCTCCTTTGAGTTTGTCCAGTAGATCAGGGATCCGTTGCAAAGGGTAGGCATTCTTTACTGTCCATTCATTCAGGTATCGATAGTCTTGACAAGGTCGCAGTTTTCCGTCTTTCTTGGCTACAAAGAAAAAAAGGCGATGCGATGTCCGATTCTGATTTGACAATATATCCCTTGTCCAGCATTTCTTTGAGAAATTTGTCCTGTTCGATTTGTTCTTCCGGGGTGAGGCTATAGACCTTGCATGGTTTCGGTTTGAACCCAGGCTTCAGTTCAATTTTGTGGTCCCAGGGTCTTGAGATAGAAAATCGATCAGCTGCCTTTTTGTCAAAAAGTCCAAGGTAGTCGTGGAGGTCCGGGGAATAAGTTCTTCCAATGGTTTAGCAGGTGTCCTGTTTTCATGTTCCATTGCCAGAGTTTGTGAAGCCGTAGTTTTCGCGTTGATCCATGCCTGATCTATTTCTTGAGTCTTTTGCTTTGATAAAATCTATTACCAAAGCGTTGAAGTCCCTCGAGTGGGGGCGTCCGTGGTGTCCGTGATCGGTTCAGTTTCTTCCAGTTCTTCTTCCATAGTGGTAGAGCGGATGGATTTGGAAACTCTCCATTTAACTCTTCCAGTTTCCCAATCGATATCTGGGTTTTGTTTCTGAAGCCAAGGTAGTCCTAGAATAATCTTTTGTCGTCCCAGCCTGGAGACAAACAGAATTTCCTTGTTCGTTCTGTTCCCGATGGTAAGATTGAGTTCTACAAAGGTAGAGATTGTTCCTTTCTTGTTGAGAGTTCCATCCACGTTGTAAACCGTGAGGCTTCTCTTCAAGGGTTTTTGTTCGAGTCCTAGCTTCCTAGCCGTAGTTTTGGTCAATGAATTTTCCACCAGCTCCAGAGTCAATTAGACCTGAGGTTTCGACGATTTGTGGCTTTCCTTTTTTATGGCAGAGAATGAAATCGGTAAATGCATAGATTTATTCTCGAGCGTAGCCATAAATACAGAATAGATGCCTAATCGTGGAGAGACCGATGTCGATTCGGTTCTCCGTTTTAAAAATCCTCAGTGTTGTTATCCTCCTCCTGGTTTCCCATCGCCAAACTCGCCAGTTCCTCTCTTTCCTCCATGTTCAACTCCCGGATATGGGCATGAAGGTCCTTGGGTGTCCATTTCTTCTTCGGCAACTCCTTTGACATGAACGGGTTGTTGTTTTTCTTCTTCTGAGGGCAATCTACCGGCGAGATGTCCCGTTTGTTTGCATCTAAAACAAGCCCCCTTTTTCATGAGGCTTGCTCGTTCTTTGGTGGTCATGACATCGATGTCCATTGCAAAATGGTCCTTCTTTGGTGCGGCTCTGGGAATGAATTCGCGCGTTTGATTGAGATGGGCCTTTAATCGCCATAGCGAGTCGATAGCTCCTGTCGAAGGTCATGGCTTTGTCGTACCATTCTTCGATTTTTGTAGGCTTCTTTTCAGACATGATGATTTTCTGTACTAGCGCCCGGGTTTAGCGCCCGTCTTGAACATTTCGATCAAGAGTTTGTTTGCTGTGTCGGAGTTGTTAGACATCCCTGCCTCTCCAACCAGTAGTTTGAACTTTGTTACTAGTTGTTTGGCGGTCAGGTTCTTTTGTCGAAGCATTTTTAATTTGTCCAATGCATCAATGTCTTCTTCTTCTGGCTTGAAGGCCTTCTGGAATTCGTTGATAAATTCCCTGTAAGTCGGTAAGTCGATATCCCCCGTGTCGAGGTTCAATTTGTTCTGGACAAATTGTTGTTTCCAAACGACCGCGTTCCCTTCTTGCATGTAAGAGAGAATGAAACGCAATCTGTTTTGGTTCGGTGTCGTAGGTGTCCTTGTTGATCCCCATATAGAGGATACATTCTTGAAGGAATTTCTTGCTTTTAAACCGTTCACTGTTGAAGGGTGTAGGTTTGCTAAGAGAGAGTTCCCTCGTCTTCGGGCGTCGATCATTTGTTGGTCAACCATTTGTGTTTCGTTCGGTTCAGAGATTTCAGAGGTTTCAGAGGGTTCAGAGGCGTCGGTGAAGTATTCTTCTCCAGACGATAGTCCTGGGGTTCGAGTAGTGGGTTGAACATCTGATGTGGGCGTTCGTTCACCACTGTCGTCAGTGTCGTAGTTTGCGGAGAAGATTCCGCTTCAGGATGTCGTGGTGTCTGGTTCAAGCTCCTGATACCGCTTGTGGATGAAGCAGTATGGTAGAGTGAGAAGCTAGTTCTTTTGTTACGATCTCAAGTTAGAATCACGCAGTGTGCGTAATCTAACCACCAATCGTTTACAAGAACAAGTTCAAGTTCAAGTTGAGCAGGTTAAGCAGGTTGGATTCTCAAGAACTAGCTAAAGAATACAATGGATCCTTCCTGGTATAAATACTATGAACTGTACAGCAAGTTGAAACAAGTTTGAATGTTCATCAGCAGATGTATATAAGAATAGAGGAAACAGATCAATCGTTCATTGAAAGATGTATCATAAAAGATGGAAGTGAAAGGAAACAGATCAAATGTTCATCGAAAGATGTATTATAAAAGATGGAAGTGAAAGTCCATCAGAGATATGATGGAGTTTCGTAGAATGATAGAAAACAAAGTTCATCAGAGCAGACGATGCTGTATCAATGATGTGAAGGATGACAAAGAAAAGGAAAAGGAAAGAAAAGAAAAGAAAAAGGGAAAAGAAAAAAGACTTGTCGTAACAGCTTTACAGCCTTATCAATAGCAGCATCAGATTTGGACACAAATGTAATGTCATCAATATAAATGGGCACAATGATCTTCACATCTCTATCTGAGTAGATGTAGACAGAGCAATCAGATTCAATGCATTTGTAACCCATTTGTGTGAATGCATCATGTAACTTGATGTTCCATTGATGTACAGACTGCTTGAGACCATAGAGTGACTTTTTCAGCTTTAAAACAACATTAGGACCACCTTGGTGAAATCCCTCAGGTTGCAGCATGTAAATGTCCTCATCAAGGTCACATTTAGTGAATGCAGCTGTAATGTCTACAGAATGTAATTTCAAGTCTCCAAAAGTTGCTAAAGCTACAATCAACCAGAATGTGCTAGGACAGAATGTTGGAGCAAAGAACTCATAGTAGTCGATATCAGGGCATTGACTGAAGCCCTTGGCAACAAAACAAGTCTTGTAGCGCTCAATTGTTCCATCTGCATTCCGTTTGATTTTAAAGACCCAACCAGACCCAATAGCCTTTTGACCAGGTGGACGCTCAACTCACTCCTATGTTAGATTATGCTGCAACAGATTAAATTCTGTAGTAGCAGCTTCTTCCCACATGTGTGCATCATTGCCTTTCATTGCCTGCTTGTATGTGCAAGGATCAGCACCAGAAGTGGGGCCTGCAAACTGCACTCCCTTAAATCCAGGATCATTAGCATCATCTGGTTCAGGTGGATGATCAACTTTCCACCATTCACCAGGTTGCTTTGTAGGACACGTAGAGCGTCATAACAATGCAGGATCAACTGGAGCATATTGGCATTGACAACATGGAGGATTAGGAGGTGGTGGAACAGCTTGTTGCTGTGGCAGTTCAGCTGGCTGTTCAGAATCTGCAATTGGTGCATCAGGCTCATCAATGTGCAATGGTATTGTAAAAACATCATCATCATCATCAAAATCAAAGCCATACTCCCCCTCAACATTGGGAGAGTGCACATCAGCAGTAGCAGTGGGAAGGAGGTCAATTTTAGACATAGGCCCAGTAGACAAGCCAGGGAAGCATCTTTCATCAAAATCAGCTCTTTCAGAGCTAATGTACTTTTGGTGACTGGATTGCAGAATTCCCAGCCTTTTGTACCCAGTAGGGTAACCAACAAAGATGCACTTCTCCACATGAGACTGTAATGACTTGCACTTATCTCCCTGAATGTAAACATAAGCAAGGCATCCCCAAACCCTCAGATGACTGACATCAGGTTTGCGCTTGTTCCAGCCCTCATATGGTGTTTTATCTGGCAGAGGAGCTGTAGAACACAATTCTACACATGTATATATGTATACAGCAACACAGCAACCCCAAAACCAAGCTGGTAAACGTGATTCATTCATCATGGATGTGATATGTTCAGCCATGGTGCATTTGCACGTTCTGCAACTCCATTCTGTTGTGGGCAATTGCATGTAGTATGACGATGCTCAATGCCATACTGGTCTGTGTATCTGATAAATGCATTTGACATGTATTCTCCAGCCTTGTCATCCTGTAGAGCTTTCAGTTTAAAGCCTGTAATATTCTCAGCCCAAGCTTTGTATGTCTGGAATGCTTCCAAAGCTTTGCTTCTCCGCTTGAGCAGAACAGCAGCTCTACCCTTTGTGCAATCATCTATGAATATAATCCAATAGCAATAGCCTTCAAGAGTAGGGGGTGCAATAGGGCCTTTCAGATCTGAAAATACAAGCTCTAAAGGATACTTGGATGTGCTTGGAGAAGTGGGAAATGGGTTGGAATGCATCTTGCCTGCTAAGCAAGGTTCACATATAGGATCTGGCTGTTGCTTTGAATTAACCTTAAGTCCAGTGACCATGTTCTCTTTCATCATCTTGTGGACATCTGTATATCTATGATGTGCAAATTGGCGATGCTATAGTGTGATATCTAGAGGTAGAGTGGAATTGGCTGAAACAAATGCAGACTCTGAAATTGGAACTGTAGTACCGTTCAACAAAGCACAGATAGATGTCTTAATATCAGCAGAGAACAGATGAGCTGTCTTGCGATAGAAATTCATATGTTTGGCATCAATAGTAATGTTAAAGTCTTTGTGCTTTGTTAAATACAGAATGGACAACAGAGATCTGGTACATGTAATACTCTTGTTAACTCAATGCTTTGAGCCTTCTTTCCATTTACAACTGGTTCAAAGAACACAGTGCCCACTCCAGCAGAATAAATAATTCTTTCATCTGCTAACTTGATTGGTATGTGTAGAGGGCCATAATTTCTAATCCAATTGCGATGAGGGGTCATATGAGAAGTTGCCCCTGTGTCTGCAATCCAATCAAAGTCAGTGGAGTGTGTGGAAAAGGAAGGAACATTGGTATTAAGAGCACTTGCATTTCCAGCAAATTCCATGTCTTTGGACTCTTTATCCTCACTGGTAGCCTCTTGAGCCTTATTTGCCCTGTTGCTTTTGCGTGCATTCTTAACACGCTCCTTAGCCTCCTTCTGCGCATTTATGAACTTGTGGCAATGTTCTATGACATGGTTAGTCATATCGCAAAATACACACTTTGGCTTGGAGGAAGATGGTGCAGGAGTGGTTTGGAATGCAGTAGCAACTGCAGACATATCAGCAGTGCGACGATGACATTGTATCTCCTCAGTGACAAAGGCTTGATGAATAGTAGCCTTGTCTAACTTGTCCAAAAGGAGGAGTGATGATGCAAATGCATTGTACTCATCAGGAAGTGCCCTAATCAATGTGAACGGTGCAAGCTCTTCATCCAACTTGGCCAAGTCAAAGTCCTTGGGCCTAAGTTGTTGAATGAGCAAAACAGCTTGTTCTACTCTATTGATCAGGGTTTGAAGGTTTTCACCTTCCTCCTTTTGGATTGAGAACAAATCATCATATGCATTGAATCTGTTGCCTGGGCACTTTTGCTGATGAACAGCTTTGAGGGCATCCCACATTTGAATGGGGTCATCCTTGACAGCCTCCACATGGATCTTCTGATCATTGTCCAAATGCAAGTAGATCATCTCATATGCTTTATCATGGTTCTCATGGTTCTCATGGTACAATTTGAGCACAGCCAGCTCCTACAGTACTTTACAGTGCCCCACCAGTACTGGTCAGAACTGGTTAGAATCATTTGGACCCAGTCAGAACTGATTGGAACTGGTCGGAATCCAGTTGGAATTTCCCAGAATGTACTTACTCAGTGTACAAAACAATGCTTAGTCAGCATTACTTAATAATTGCTTACATAAAATTTTAAGCAATGTATTGAAATCACATGATATTGTATGCTTAGTCAGTATTATATAATATTTTTATATAAGCTCTTAAATAATCAATTCAGGTCACATAATATTTGTAATAAATGCAAAATTATAAAATACACTCAACAGAAATTGAACCAACAGCTTTATATATATTAATTCTATACATGCTTTACCAACTACACTATTATTGCTTGTGGTATTCTCAACATTTTATGAATTATATACTATTCTTTACAACACCCAATAATATATTCTGGCACTTCCTCTGAAGCTATACCCACATATTATATATCAAAATGATCGTAAAATTGAGGGTAATACACCTATAATTATATTATTATCTGAATATTATGTCAGCATGTTCAATATACAAAAAAAACTGTAAATTTAAATATATATGGACATTGTAAACCACTTTTTGCAACAAAATAGCACTCTGTTAGCTATATTTTAATAGTGTTGCAATTATAGAAATTAATGGAATACAAAGATCAATTTTATTTAAGAAATTTAGATTATATAGGCACAGATTTATATGAAAAATAGGTATTTCTTTACCAGAAAATTTTAAATTTTATATAAATATTACATAAACATATTCTCCTCAATTTTACAATTCTAATAATACCAAATTTGTTACAAACTGTTAAGATCTATGTATACTTTTTGTGTTATTACTTGCTGTACTGTAAATAGTATGCTGACATGGTATGGTTCTGCTTGGTACCACTCAGAATCCACTTGGAATTGGGTCTAATTGGGTTTCAAATTTGATGAATTCCACTTGGATTCTAGTTGGATTCTGGTCGGACTTGGTAACGGTGGAACCGGTTGGTACCAGTAGTTCTGATCAGAATCCGGTCAGAAAAATTTGGACATTTTCCTGCTAATTTGGCAGGGACACTGCCAAATAAAATTCTGATCGGTACCTGTGGGGAGTGTAAAGACCTCGCTCCCCAGCAGTCGGGATGTCAGAGAGTGCAGGTTGGGTCTTAGCACCACTGACTATGCGCCATATCCCTTTAGATTGGAGATAGACAGTCATGAGACCAGACCAAGTGTTACAGTTTTTTTATTTTTTGTTTTTTTATTTTTTATTTATTTTAAATCATCAATTTATATACTGGTGCGTGAAAGCAGTCCAGTCACTAAAGTACAAATGCCTGATCAGGTAACTACTAAAAGACTGTTTGAAATGCTGAAATCTACAATAAATGCCTAAGCTAGACACATAACAGGGTAACTGAAAGTGGGGATATAACACCAGCCTCAATGCAGAATCTATCTACAAAGCATAATCCTCGCAGGATATAGACTAGGAGTGACTCTAGCCTTAGAAAGCCTGGGGTAGAGTGGAAGTAACACCAGCAGGAGATAACTGACAAGGGTGGGGGTGCCCAAGTCCAGCAGCCAAGATAAGCAGTACCAGCTCTCTCTAGTTCCCACATACTCAACGCTGTTTGTAACACGGCCTAGGTCCTGAGTGGGGTGGGTTAGTCAAACACCAAAACCAGTAGCGAGCCAAGTCCCACTGAAACAGACCCTCCCAGGAATTCTCAAACAACCGTGAGCCAGGTGGATAATTGGCCCATGCCAATCCCAACCGCTGAACAAGGAATCCCCCACCAACTGCCGAACAAGGAATCCCCCCACAATGCCCAATGTCAGCTGAGTTAGCCAACCCCAGTAGGAGGAGCTGAGAGGAAGGCAAACACTTTTGGGTTCATCTCCAAAATGAGTGAAGGTAGCACAACATAGTTGGCTGCCTAAGCTCACATGCCCTGGGAGGACAATAAGTCTTCTTACAGGTCAAGATATGCATGCAGGTTTCCCAAGGGCACCCACATGGGCACAACATGTCAGCATTGTTGTTAAGATTAAACCAGGAATAATAAGACCCGATGGGCGCATGATTCAGAATACACCTACACATGCATGTGTAGAGCTGCAGAGAGCTCATGTTTGCGAAATGAACCCAGAGGTTATCCTTGCCCTGGGCTGTGCAACAGCCCTGTCGACTGTTTTAATTTGGAGAAAATTCTGACCTCGATATTCCGGGTCCTGGAACATGACATTCCAGGAAGCACCCCAAGAGAGGGCAGCCTGCATACAAAGGCTGTCAATTATGTAGCTGGGCACGGGCCCAGTGCAACTTTGAGTTTGGTTGTGTACTTGTGCTGTAGTGTATATCCCACTGCAATTGTGAGGGGACATACACAAAGGTGATTGACTGGCCATCCTTTTGAGTGAACCAAGTCTGAAGAGACTCACAGACAGCCACAGAGTGGCCCTGTCTGGAGTGGATAGAGGGATTGACAGCTCGACAGGCAGGAGTGGTGGCTGCAAACGTTATGATAAAATAAGGACCTATCCACAGAGCAGATTTGTTAACGGCCTTGAATGAAATGAAAAGTAGGATCTTATAAATCCTGGGCCAGGTATCTCATAAATACTAGGCTGGGGATCTCATAAATATCTGGATGGCTATCTCATAAATACCAGGCTGGGGATCTCATAAATACCAGGGTGGAGATCTCATAAATACCAAGCTGGGGATCTCATAAATACCAGGGTAGAGATCTCATAAATACCAGAGTGGAGATCTCATAAATACCAGGCTGGGGATCTCATAAATACCAGGGTAGAGATCTCATAAATACCAGGCTGGGGATCTCATAAATATCAGAGTAGAGATCTTTATCAATATCTGGATGACTATCTTATCAATCTCACTGGGCTTTCATGACTTTGTGGATATCAAATCATTTATAGTAGGCTTTCACAACTTAATGGATTGATTGTTGTTAAGTTTGAACTACCATATATGGTAAAAAACTATAAATCTAAGTGTTTGTCTATCCCTCTATCCTAGAGAAAAGAGGGCAGTTTGTATTTTAAATAATGTTTTAATTTGAGGCCACAATTTGAAGAGAGCTAAAGTGTATTTATCAATAAAGGCAATTTGATATCACACACAAATATTACATAATCAATTCCCATGTCTAAAGAGAATATACTATAATTTATCTCTAGATAATGATATCCCAAGGTTATGAAATTAATGAAATACCCAATCCAGAAATTTATGAGATCCCCAGCCTAGTATTTATGAAATACCTGGCCCAGGATTTATGAGATCCTACTTTTCATTTCATTCATGGCTGTTAACAAATCTGCTCTGTGGATAGGTCCTTATTTTATGATATTCTGTGGTAGCCACTATTGCAGGTGGTTATGTGACAATTATAGCTGGTGGTGCGGTTGGCTGGAGCAGCAAACTGCGTGTACTTTACCTCCACCCAGGAACTCCATGTGGAGTCCACCAACTCCATACAAAGTGGTGGACTCCACATGGAGTCCATCTGGGAAACATATACAAGTGTTCAAAAATTATCTTTGATAGGTGGAGTTCAGGTGGACTCCAGATGGACTCAGGTGGACTTCAAGCAATTCCACATGAGTCCAACTGGAGGCCAGATGGAAGCCAGGTGGAGGCCAGGTGGAGTCCAGGTGGAGTTCAATTGGAATCCACCTGGACTGCATACCTGGGTGACAATATTCCAGCTTAGGCCATCAGAGAGAGGACTTAGTGAATTTCACCAAGTCCAGCTATAGCCAGATATTAATTGGAATGTATTTTCTTATAGTAAATTCATGCAAGAATGTATATATAATATATTAAAAACTACATAATACTTATCTACAATATTATCTACTAGCAAAGTTCATCATCACTGAAACATAAGAAAAGAAATATGTAAAAATATGTAAACAAAAGAAATAAAAAAACAACATATGAAACAGACAGAAAAAGTAGGCGAGAGGGTACATAGTTGGTTCAAATAAATATAGAAGCACATGAACATGAAAAAAATAGAAAACGAGACAAAAAAAAAGAAAAAAAAAAAAAGAAAAAAAGGGGGGCGAGAGGATGGCCATGTCGCTCGTAGCCCCGCCGTACATGTTGTTGTTGTTGTCGTGACCGTCGTACACGCTGTGGTATCCATTATACACGTTGTGGTGGCCGTCGTACACGTTGTGGTGGCCTTCGTACACGTCATGATGGCCGTCGTCACAGCGTCCAGCGTGTCCGTCCGTCGTGTTGTTGTGTCCGTCGCGTCTGTCATACCCGTCGTCGCCGTCGTCGTCATGGCTGTCGTGCCCGTCGTCATCGTTGTCGCACCCGTCTTCGTTGTTGTGGCCGTTGTCGTCGTTGTCGCGGCCGTTGTCGTTGCTATGGCCGTTGTACGTGTCGCTGTCGTTGTCATGGTCTTTGCACGTGTCGCTGCCGTCGTCCATAAGCGTCCTGTGTGCCGTCGTACCCGTCGTTGTACGTATCGTACGTGCCCCTCGTCGTCGTGAGGCCTATACAAAAAAAGAGGGGGGGGGGAAACGGTTAATGGCGGGGGCATACGGAATTCGCGACTTACCTGTGCGCGGCCTCGTTCCTCGTTCGCATCGCCTCCCCTCGTTCTGCCTCATTCCGCATTCGTCTCACCTCGCCTCGTTCCTCGTTCCCCACCCGCCTTGTTCCGCCTTGTTCTGTACTCACCTCCGTTCGTTCGCTGGGTGTCCGATTGCGTTTTGTCGGCCTCGGTTCGATGCGATGTGATGTGTGTCGGATCGGGTTGGCATGGGCCTGGCTCCGACCGACGACGGCAAGGTGGGGGACACGCCACGATGGCGGCAGCGGGGTGGTGGTGGTCGGAGAAAGAGGTGGGGTGGTGGGAATAATAAATGGACGGACGCGGAATCAACAAGTGACATATGTGATGTTATTTGTCACTTGCCGAGATATGCCGAGTTAAATGGCGGTATTGGTATCTATACCATCAAATTTTAAAGAATAACAAAGCCTATATGGCTTAGTTGGTTTAGCGTCGGTGTCCGGCTTTCTCTGATGCCTGAGTTCAATTCCTGATTGTGTCATTTTTTTGCACTATAATAAATATAATAAAATATAAATAAAATATAAATAAAATCTGGGGATCTTCCTCCACCTGGAGTCCATTTGAAATTGGTGCTAAAATAGTGTATTCATGCTAATATACATGCTTTATGAGTCAAATCCACATGGAATCCATATGGAGAATGTGAGACTCAGATGAAGTTCCACATGGAGTCCACATGGAGTTCCACATCCTCCACATTGGCCCACATGGAGGATGAGTGGATTCCAGCTGGACTCCATGTGGAGCCTCCACCTCTAAATGGCTGGGACACCTGCAAAAAAGAGTCACTAAACTCCATATGGAGTCCACCAACTCCATGCCGGAGTTGGTGGACTCCACATGGAATACCTGGGTGAGGGTAAAGACCTCCAAACTGCAGGGAATTGTTGCACTTTCCACCACTGAAGCAGAGTTCATTGCAGCTGTTTAAGCAGGCAAGGAGATTGTATGGATGCACAACATTCTGCACAAATTTGGCTACCACATTGACAAGCCTTCCACTCTTCACATTGACAACCAATCTGCAATCAACATCTCCAAGAATCCTGAACACCATGGATGCATGAAGCATCTGGATCTGCGCTTCTACTGGCTGCGCAATGCTGTAAATGACAAGATGATCAACCCTACCTTTGTTTCTACTGATGAGCAAGTTGCTGACATTCTTACCAAGCCTCTGCCTGCTGCAAAGGTTTAGTTCTGCAGAGAGGAGATGGGGATTTACATTTTCAGCGGCTTTGCTTCATATCTACTGCTTATGGACAAGCTTGAAAAGGCTACCATTCAACAGGCATTTGTCACAGAGGAGTCCCAAAATTGTCATTGTGCTTCTGCTGCTCCTAATGTCACCTCTGTGCTTGCAGCATTGTCATCTCGCACTCCTGTGCCCCCTATGCTTCTCTGCATGTTTTGCGGCATGAACAACCACATGCAAGCAGAATGCAGCCGTTATCTTGACTCTCAAGAGAAAGCAAAGGAAAGTGTCCACTAGGTACAAGAACAGAGATCAGAAGGCCAGGAAAGTGCAGGAGACATCTGAGAAGGATCCCAAGCCAGAATTTGCTGGAAATGCAAGTGCACTGTCTACATCTGCTTCAAACACTTCCCAAAGCAATGCTAACTTCAATTGGCTTGCAGACACAGGTGCCACTAGTCATATGACACCTCATCGCAAATGGATACACAATTACATGCCCTACATTGTCCCAGTCAAGCTAGCAGACAACACCATTATCTATTCCGGCTGGATTTGGGAGTGTGATGATCAATCCGGTGATAGAGGGTCAGGAAGCATATTCTGTAGAGCTTACACAAGTTTTGCATGTTCTCCTACTCTGCAACAATCTATTGGCATGTTTATACCTTACCAAACACAAAGGCATCTGCATGGAAGTGAATGAGACCACCATGTTCTTTAAATGCGACAGAATGATGCTATTTACAGCTACAGTCACCTCGCAAAATTGTGGCATTCTAGATGCATCCACTGAGCCAATTTCAGAATGTGCAAAAGCAGCTTCAACTCTCCCAATGGATATCAATCTTTGGCATCGTTGCTGTGTGCACCACAGTTATGCCACGATTAAGCAATTGATACACGGTGATCTCATGTTTGGTCTCGTCATTACCTCCAAAGATCAGCCAGATCTGATTTGCGAGGCATGTCTGGCAGGCAAAATGACTTCTGCACTATTTCCCAGCTCCATCAGAGAATCACTTATTTATTTATTTTTAACTCATCAATTTGTATACCAGTGCACAAAAGCAGTCCAGTTGCTAAGTACAAATGCCTGACCAGGTAACTACTAAGAAACTGTTTGCCAAAACTACTAAGAGTCTGTTGGAAACACTGAAGCCTACGATAAATGACCATGCTGAACACATAACAGGGTAGCTACTGTAGGGATATAACACCAACCTCGATGCAGAATACGAAACAAAGAAAGGAATCTATCTACAAAGAACAACCTTGCAGGATATGGACTAGGAGTGACCCTAGCCCTAGGAAGCCTGGGGTGAAGCGGTTGCAGCACCAGCAGGAGATAACTAACAAGGACGGGGAGCACCCAAGTCCAACGACTGTGACCAGCGGTACCAGCTCTCCCTAGTTCCCGCATACTTGACGCCATTCATAACATGGCCTAGGTCCTGAGTGGGGGCGGTGAGTCGAACACCGAAGCAAGTAGCAAACGAGCCCTGCTGAAACAACCATGAGCCAAGCAGATAATTGGCCCAAGCCAATCAAGACCACTGAACAAAAACTCCCCCACAATGCCCAACGTCAGTTGAGTCAGCCAACACCGGTAGGAGCCAAACGGAAGGCGAACACTTTAGTGTTCATCTCCAGAAATGAGTGAAGGTAGCACAATGTAGTCGGCTGCCTAAGCTTGCATGCCCTGGGAGGACAATATGTCTTCTTGCAGGTTAGGATATGTGTATGGGTTTCCCAAGGACACCCACATGGGCACGATGTTTTACCATTATTAAGATTAAACTGGGAATAGTAAGACCCAATGGGTGTATGATTCAGGATACACCAGCACATGCGTGCATAGAGCTGTGAAGAGCTCATGTTCGTAAAATGAACCCAGGGATTGTGTTTACCCCTGGGCTGAGCAACTGCCCCATTGACAGTTTTGAGGTGGAGGAAGTTCTGACCTCAATATTTGGGGTCCTGGAACATGACATTCCAGGAAGTGCCTCGAGAGAGGGCAGCCTGCATGCGCAGGCTGTCAAATGATATAGCTGGGCGGGGGCCCAGTGTGACTTTGAGTTCGGTTGCGTACTTGTGTGCTTTGTAATGCAAGTCCCACTGCAATCGTAAGGGGACGTACACAAAGGTGGTTGACTGGCCATCCTTGCAGGTGAACCAAGTCTAAAGAGCCTTGCAGACAGCTGCAGAGTGGCCCTGTCTGGAGTTGATGGAAGGATCAACAGCTCAACAGGAAGAAGCCATCGAGTCCGTGAATATGAAAATGTCCATACAATCATCATGCAAGGTCGCATTGACAATTGCAGAACAAATGGCATAGAGTTCCACATCAGGCACAGTGACTTTGCCTGCAACATGCCAAGCACACCAGCACTCTGCTCTGCTGCTGAACAGGATGGAGGCCACAATGGCTTGATACCTTCCTGAGAGGGGCTGACTTGCATCTGTCCCTGCATAATAGGTCCTGATATTCTCCGAGATTTTGTCCCAGAGCTTATCAAGGTGTTTGGTGCGCTGCTTCAGTTTTTGTTGGCGTTGCCACAAGAAATCTTGCAGTCATCGAAGTGGACCTGGTCCGCAAAGCGGTCTATGAGTCAAACACCCAGCTGTGAAAGCGGGTTCATTGGGAGTAGAGTCTCCGTCAGAGCAAGAACATTAGGGTCAGACTCAAAGAGAGTACCACTAGTGTGGAAGATCTCTGGTTCAGACATGGTCTGAATTGAGAGGGAAGGGTGCAGTGTGATAGTGCCACAATTGAAGCAAGAGAGGAAAGCTCTCACAGAGTGAGTTGGCATCAGGGTGGCAACCAATAATTGGCTTGCTCAGATAGACGGCACAGAAGGAGATTAATGGGGAGAAGGCCCGCAAGGGCCTCCACTCCACCAGTTGGAGAAGTGCGAATGCACCGGTAATCCACAGTGCAGTGGATTGCTGCATAACAGAGAGATAGTGAAGGGCACCTTTGCATCGGGCAGCTGCAAAGTACCAGAGACAGAAACTATACATAACTGTGGGGAGCATGCAGGCGCAGTAGAGGACACACTTTTGAACAGGGTGCAGGCCTTGAGTAGAACTACCAAGCATCTTCATTGCCTTGATGGTTGATAAATCCTTGGTAGAGTAGTATCGGACATGCTCAGTAAAAGTGAGCTTGCGATTGAAATAGAAACCCAAGTACCACCAATACAGCTTGGGTATGAGAGGGGTCATGCCGGTATACAGAGCGTAGCCCAGATCAACAGGGGGTTGTCTTTGGAATGTGACTGGTCAAAGTGGAATACTTCAGACTTGTCGTGCTCCAGTGCAAGTTCAAATTTCTTGAACAGCTCAAATATGACCCCATATGCCCATTTAAGGGCAGCACAGTTGTTGAGTAGTGACTTCAATTGCACAACAAGGGTGCCATTATTGACGTATGAGAGCAGGAAACACCCACGAGTGAGCAGATCCTGTTCAAAGAGCCTCATGATGAGAGTAACATAAAGAGCAGAGAGGACCGGGGACAGGGCTCTGCCCTGTCCCACTGCTACATTTTCCTGACGAAGGTCTGAGACAAAGTTGCCCCATGCATATTGTGTAGAGCGACTGACCAGGTAATGGGAGAAGAATTTAACGAGATTGTCGCTAAACCCTAGCTTCCGGAGAATAGCCATGAGAACCTCATGGTTGAGTGATGGGAAGAACTGAGAAGCGACATCAAAGGCAATGACGCTAGTCTTGAGTCCCTTGGCCCAACCAGCATGTACCATGTGCATCAGGATGAGACCGGCATCTTCAGTGGATCGTTGGCAGATCCATCCAATCTGATTTGGGTGGAAGACATCTGAGGCAATGCTGTCAAACTGGATGTGATTGGAAAGCATTTTCTCAATCAAATTACCAATGGTATTCAGGAGCACAATGGGCCTGAATGCCTTTGGAGCAGAGTAGGAGGGCTTGTTTGGTTTTGGGATGATAACCAACATGGACTCCTTGAAGTGCTTAGGCCAATGACCAACCCAAAGGCAGGCATTGGCAAGCAAGAGTAAGACGGTGAAGATGTGGGTGGGCCCACACATCAACATCTTAAGATGAGACCACTTAATGTGGTCTGGCCCTGGGGCTGACACATTGGAACAGGAGGCCAAGGCCTTCCACATCTCAAGTGCAGAGAATGGGACCCATCCCTGAACAGGCATGTCGGGATGGAATCAAGAATGTTGATGTTGAATGGACGGTCTGACGCCAAGTTGTAGGTGTTGTGGAGAGCATCCCACAACTGAGGGAAGAGCATGGCAAGGCTGCCCCTGATATTGAATAGCCTCACATGGGGGTCACTTGCGCTGTTGAACCCACGACATGAGGTCCCAGGTGTGCTTGTTGGTAATGGATAGTTCAGTGATCTTAGAATCAAAGAAAACCCGTTTGGCATTTTTAACTGCCTTATGGTAAAGCTTCCAGTTCTCCGGGAGACCATGTTCTCGGTAAGCCTGAAGCATAACTGAGCACTCAACCGTCCACCATGGCTTGGAGCGCCTCATGATTGTGACCTCTCTAGAGCAGATATCCCATGCTGCAGAGAATGAATCAGCAATAGCTTGTGCCACCATGTCAATCTGATCAGGTGTGTCAAGAGGAGCGTGTTTGTCCACTTTCATGGCAAACTCTCCCTTGATGACTCTGACAAAATGGATTTGCTCCTCTCTGTCAGCTTTGAGAGCTCTGCGGGCATGGCCCCAGAATCAACAGAGATTGATAGAGTAGTGGCGAGTGGGATATGATCCGACTCACCCATGGTGTTGTGAACCCGGGTGACCTGCGCTGTCAGGGTCTGGTCCAGTTGCATGAATACCAGGTCAATCACTGTGGAGTGAAAGCCCTGGATGCGAGGGTAGAAGGTTGGCTCTGGGTTCACAAAAGGAGCCCATTGCAAGCCTAATTCCGACACTGTGTTGAGGAGTTGAGTGGCAACTCCTGGATGGACGCGATGGCCTCCATCCAAGGTCTTTACTGTCCCCCACCTATTCCATCAGATTCCAGTCTGAATATCATGTCATATCACCATGGTATTTTGTATGGGTGAATGAACATGGATTCCAGAAAATAGGCCATTCCAAATGGAATATTCCAGTTTCATTCCCATGGAATGGCTGGAATTCATATAGAATCCAACTGGATTCCAACTGGAATACCATATATTGCATTGGGTTTGGTCTAATATAGGTCCATTCCAATGGAATAAGGTGGAATCCGAGTGGAATGATATCCCAGTATTTTTATTATATTTTATTATAATTTATACTAGTATTAAAAAAAAATTCCATGTGCTGGAATCAAACTTGGGCATCAGAGAACACTGTACATAAGTGAGATAAACCAACTGAGCCATAATAGCATTTGTAAAAATAAAAATTAAGTTAAATATATACTAGCACGGCCGATATTCTCGGCATTGCTTGGCACAAGCAAATCAACAATGCGCACATGACATGTTGATGCCACGTCGGTCCGTTGTTGATTCCGGCCCCACTTTTTCTTCCACCACCACTACCGCCTTGTCAGTCAGAGCCAGGCAAAAGCCAACCTGATGTGATGGAGGACAAGGACGACGAAGACCGGACGGACACGGCAAGGACCAGGACATGGACAAGGACAGCCAGCGCGAGGACCAGGACCAGGACGTGGACAACTGCGACCGTGACCATGAGGACCAGGGCAAGACAGGCCGTGACAAGCATGTGGACAAGCCCGACCAGGGCGAGCACATGGACAGAGAGAGCGACAATGTTGTGCACGCATGACGGCAAGGGCAACAACATCGAGCACAGCCAGAGCAACAATGAGCACAGCCAGGGCAACAATGTGGACAGCCATGGCCAGGACGACAACGTGGATGGCCAGAGTGACAACGAGCATGGCCAGGGCAACAACGTGGGGCGGCCAGGGGAGATGACGTAGATGGCCACAGCCAGGACAACAACAAGCACAGCCAGGACAACGACAAGCATGGCCAGGACAATGACAAGCATGGTGGGAGGTCTTTACCCTCACCCATATATTCCGGGTGGAGTTTGGTGACTCTTTTTTGCAGGTGTCCCAGCTATTTAGAGGTGGAGACTCCACATGGAGTCCAGCTGGAATTCACTCATCCTCCATGTGGGCCAATGTGGAGGATGTGGAACTTCATCTGAGTCTCACATCCTCCATATGGATTCCATATGGATTTGACTTGTGAAGCGTGTATATCAGCATTAATACACTATTTCAGGGTCAATTTCTTATAGACTCCAGGTGGAGGAAGATCCCCAGATTTTATTTATATTTTATTTATATTTTATTATAATGTTAAAAAAAAAAGCCCCAACAGGCATTGAACTGAGGCATCCGAGAAGGCCGCACACTGATGTTAAACCAACTGAGCTATAAAGCCTTTGTAATTTATCAAATTTTGATGGCCTACATACCAATATGGCTATTTACTCGGCATTTCTTGGCAAGTGTCAATTAACATCACATATGTGACTTATTGATGCCACGTCGGTCTGTTTATTATTTCCACCACCCCACCTCTTCCTCCGACCACCACCACCCCGCTGCTGCCATCGTGTGTGCCCCCACCTTGCCGTCGTCGGTCAGAGCCAGGCCCATGCCAACCCAACCCGACACGCATTGCATTGCAACGAACCGAGACCGACAAAGAACAAAACGGACACCTACGAACAAAAGGAGGTGAGTACGGAACAAGACGGAACAAGGCAGGTGGAGAACAAGGAACAAGGGCGAGGTGAATCGCGGAACAAGGGGGAATGAGGCGATGCAGTGCGAACAAGGAACAAGGTCAGCGACCCCAGGTAAGTTGCGAATTCTGCATGCCACCGCCATTAACCGCTCCCCCCCCCCTCTTTTTTTGTGTAGGCCGACGACAATGACAACGATGGATACGTACGGTATGTACAATGATGGGTACGATGGCACGCAGGACGCATACTGACAACGACACCAACATGTATGCAGACCATGACGACAACACGTACAATGGCCGTGACAACAACAATGATGGCCACGACAACAACAATGACAATGCGTACAACGGCCACGACAACGACAACGGCGTGCATGACAGCCACAACAATGACAATGACGATGTGTATGACGGCCACAATGATGACAGTGATGTGTATGATGGCCACAACAACAACAACAACAACATGTACGACAGCCACAACAACAATGACAATGCGTATGACAGGACGCAGCAGACACGACAACACAATGTACGGACATGCCGGATGTGTATGACGGCCACCAGACATGTACAAAGGCCACCACAGCATGTACGACGGCCACCACGGACGTGTACGAAGGCCACCACAGCGTGTCGATGGCCACCACAACAATGACAATGCGTATGGCGGGGCTACGAGCGACATGGCCATCCTCTTGCCCCCTTTTTCTTCTTTTTTTCTTTTTTTTTATCTCGTTTTCTCTTTTTTTTCATGTTCATGTGCTTCTATATTTATTTGAACCAACTATGTACCCTCTCGCCTCCTTTTTTGTCTGTTTTGTATGTTTTTCTTTTATTTCTTTTGTTTTATATATTTTTATATATTTCTTTTTTTATGTTTCAGTGGTGATGAACTTTGCTAGTAGATAATATTGTAGATAATAATGTAGTATATAGTTTTTAATATATTATATATACATTCTTACATGAATTTACTCTAAGAAAATACATTCCAATTAAAATCTGGCTATAGCTGGACTTTGTGAAATTCAATAAGTCTGCTCTCTGATGGCCTAAGCTGGAATATTGTTACCCAGGTATGGAGTCCAGGTGGATTCTAATTGAACTCCACCTGGACTCCACCTAGACTCCACCTGGCCTCCACCTGGCCTCCAGTTGGATTCAAGTGGAATTGCTTGAAGTCCACCTGGAGTCCATCTGAGTCCACCTGAACTCCACCTATCAAAGATAATTTTCTGAACACTTGCATATGTTCTAGATGGAGTATATGGGTGGAGGTAAAGTACACACGGTGGGAGCGAGGACGCCCAGACAGCGGGGGGCGAGCATGACCACAAGCACAGCGGAGGCAACCACAAAGCACAAAGCACAGCGGGGGCAACAACATGGACAGCGGGGCAACAACACAGACAGTGGGGGCAACAACACGGACAGCGGGGCAACAACACAGACAGTGTGGGCAACAACACAGACAGCGAGGGCAATGACACGGACAGCGGGGGCAATGATGCGGACAGCCAGCGGTGGCAACCATGAGCACAGACAGGGAGGGTGAGCACGAGCATGGTAGTGGCAACAACACGGATGGCGGGGGCAATGATGACAACAGGTAAGATGGATGCCGCAGACACGTACAAAGGCCACAACAATGGCACAACAACAATGACAACGATGTGTATGGTGCAGCTATGACCGACACGTCCATCCTCCCCCCTTTTTTTTGATTTTTTTTGATTCTTTTTTGCTTTTTTCTTTTTTCTGTCTTTGCTTTCTTATTTTTATTATTGTCTTTGATAATAATGTACCTTGCTTGTAGATAAAATTGTAGATAATAATGTAGTACATAGTTTTAAATATATTATATTATACTATTATATGAATCTACTTTAAGTAATACATTCCAGTTGGAATCCAACTGAATTCCATTCCATGTGAAATTAAAGTTGGACTTGGTGAATTTCACCAAGTTCTTTCTTTAATGAATTAACCTGGAATGAACTTGGATTCCAATTGGAATGGGTTCATTCCATGATTCCAGACCCATTCTACTTGAAACCATTAAATGGAATCAAATTGGAATTGGTCTGGATTCCATGGATTCCATTTGGAATGGGTGTGGGACAGTAAAGTACTGAGTTCACACCATGGGTTGGCATACCCGTCCAAATTGTTCCTATGAATTGTTGACATTCCTTGGTTCCAAGGTACTCACTATGAACTGGAGCATCTCACCAAACGGGAAGAGGTTGCTTTGGCACTCAAAGCCTCTCCCATTTGGACTTCATTGCACATTCTGTGCGGGGACCCCCGTGTAGTCTGCACTTCCAAGACAAGCACCACCGCCACTGCTTTCTTTGATATCTGGGACACTGCATCTGGTGCCTGCTGAACTACGTAGTGTGTGATTTGATATATAAATCGAAAACCAAAACACAAACCAGAGAGGAATGGTCTAGACTAGATAAGACAACACTCTCCCTGTTGAGTTAATGTGAGGGTTGGCTTTGCCACTAGGTTGTGTAGATGTATGTGGTCTGAGGAGGGCAGGGACATATGAAGAAGGAGGAATGGATGAGGGAATATAAAATTGCCCTTGAGTGTTTACTGGGAGGAAGCAACCCGACTTGATTAGGGTAGAACGGTGTGAACGAAGAGTGATGACTGTGGAGGGGCCAAATGACTAGATAAATTGTAGGAATTGATACAGGGGCAGGAGTAAGAATGTAGTCTTGATCCTAGTGCGCTTTAATCGAGTCCACAACTTCTACGAAGCCAGAAGTAAGGTCTGGTGAATGAATAATGACTAGAGCGGCCTGGAGTGATAGATGGTGAAGGATTGTGCGATGTTTTTGATCCAAACCTCGAACAGAGCAGTGAGGTGAATGAGGGATGACTAGGGTGATCAAAGGTGACAACCTAGCAATATTCTTCAGCCAAAAATCAAACAACACAGTGAAGCAGATAAAGGGTGTCTGGAGCGATGGATGAAGATGACAACAAGACCAGAATTGCTGAATAAAATATTCTGGAGCAACAGAAGTGATGGGGAGTTGAAGATCTGGATGTAGAGGAAGAATGAAGGGTCTGGAGGATGATAGGATCGAAATGAACTGGACAAATTGCTCTGGGATGTGAGAGCGTGAATGGAGGGTTATCTGCTACAACCCTTGAAGGACGTCTTGATGATCTGGAATAACTGTTGAATTTTGTGCTGAATACTGATAGAGATTGATTGAATGCGTGCTGGAGTGCTGGAATTGAGTACTTGATAACTTGAAATCTTTACTGTGAAGAAAGTTGGGGCTTGTAACTTCCTTGCATTCCAACCAATACTAATACATGGTTTATATACTAGAGAACATAGAAAAATATTTAAAAGAGATCAAGCATCCAGACTATACTAATCGTTCTGTAGAACGACACCCAGTAGTCCCATCTGTCAACTACATACAATAGATTGAAGGCTGACAGAGTTTAGGAGTGAAAAATAGAAGGATGAGTAAGTAAGTAACATAGGATGAGTAAGAAGTATAAGCAGGATTATGAAAAGCGAAGTGAGATGAGTAAGAAAGAAGCAAAGCTGAGTAAGTACAATAAGCAAGAATGACAAAAGGAAGGAAGGATCAATCATATGAAAGTGTCAGTCAATAGAAAAGGAGCCACAATAGCGAACAAGTACCATGCTAATGAATAGAACCAGTCTATTCATGGCACAGCTCAGTCATCCATTACCAAGACTGCTGAGTGAGACAAAGATTTGCTGCATATATGGAATCCAGTTAAGGACCAAATAGTTGTAGATGACCAAATGCTGATGACAATGGTGATATATGAAGCTGTGCAGTGCTGTGCATACTAGGATGGATAGAAATGATGTTCAAGAATAAGCTGCATATAGCCTTGAGGTTCAAAATAGATAGACGATTGAATCATTGATAGGGAATGTAGCTGATCAAATGGTTGAAGTGGAGATTGAAAGTTGGAATGGAGATTGAAGTGGACTGTGAATGGGCTTTGATGTTGAATATTGAGGGATGTGCTTCAGATAAAAATGCAAAATAATAACCCTGGCTTCTGCATGCAATGGGGAGTCAAGACAGATGCTCTAAGCTTATAGATAAATCTCATATCCAATCAAAATTGGTGTATGACACCGTGTTGCTCTGGTCCTCACAAGCTGGAGGAGCATCGCACCATTGCAGGCTGCTGCAAAGGCAATCCAAAGGCAGACCCCCACAGGCTCCAATGCCTGCTGGGGATCCTTGCCCTCACCTCCCTTGCTGCCCAAATTGCAGAAAGAATCATGGGGCCCATGAGCGCGCTTGCGTGTTCTGGAGTCACAGATTCGATCAGCTTTGGCACGTCGAGAAATATCAACAGGTACGAGTGAATTCATTCGCGCACTGATCCTCCCTAACCAATAGTCACTAGGATGAGTCAAACTGTCCAGGACCTTCCGGTTAGAATTTTGAGTTTCAACTCGCGCGAAAGTCCAGCCTAAGTGTAGGAACTATACTCGAACATTTTGTATTAGCATACAATATTGTTTTTATCCAAGAACCTCCTGGAGGTTTGTACGTACCGCACTGTCTACTTCTCGTAAGTCTGGCATTGATGTCATCGGCACCCCATTGCATCCAGCCTGGTTGCCTATAGTGCGTATTCCCAAACCTGATACTCACCCAAAGGTTATGGCCTATGTGTCTAACCACTTGAAAGAGTTTTGTCCATCCATGCATTGTGATCTTATTGATCATCGCGATGTCCTCATTCTCAGCCTGTTTGCAAACAGACAGTGCTATAATCTGATGAACATCTACTCAGACGAGACCATACGGCCGCTCTCCTCCTTGCAGAGGAGGCGGCCTCGCTCCCACCCTTCATATATATGGGGGTGACTTTAACATTGACTCCCAGGAATGGGATGGAGGCCATTGCAGCCATCCAGGAGTTGCCACTCAACTCCTCAACACTGCATTGGAATTAGGCTTGCAACGGGCTCCTTTCGTGAACCTGGGGCCAACCTTCTACCCTCACATCCAAGGCTTTTGCTAAACAGTGATTGACTTGGTATTCATACAACCGGACCAGACCCTGACAGCGCAGGTCACCTGGGTGCACAATGCCATGGGTGAGTCAGATAATATCCCGCTTCGCTACAACTTTATCGATCTCTGCTGATTCTGGGGCCGGCGCCTGCAGAGCTCTCAAAGCTGACAGAGAGGAGCAAATCCACTTTGTCAGAGTCATTGAGGGAGAGTTTGCCATAAAAGTGGACGAACACGCCCCTCTCGACACACCCGACCAGATTGACGCAGTGGTGCAAGCCATAGCTGATTCGTTCTCTGCAGCTTGGGAAACTTGCTCCAGAGAGGTCACTATTACAAGACACTCAAAACTGTGGTGGACAGATGAGTGTTCAGTTGCACTTCAGGCTTACCGGGAACATGGTCTCCTGGAAGACTGGAAGCTTTATCAAAAGGCAGTCAAAAATGCCAAACGGGTTTTCTTTGATTCCAGGATCACAGAAATATCCATCACCAACAAGCACACTTGGGACCTAATGTGTCTTGGGTCCAGCAGCACAAGTTACCCCCATGCGAGGCTATTCAATATCAAGGGCAGCCTTGCCACGCTCTTCCTCTGTTGTGGGATGCACTGCACAACATCTATAACTCGGTGTTGGACTGTCCATGATCGGAACCACCAGTACCGACCGGTTCCACTGTTAACAAGTGCGACCAAAATCCGACCGGAATCCGACTGGAATCCAAGTGGAATTCATCAAATTTGAAACCCAATTAGACCCAATTCCGAGTGGAATCTGAGTGGTACCAAGCGGAACTATATTATGTCAGCATACTATTTACAGCTCAGCAAGTAATAACACAAAAGTATACATAGATCTCAACAGTTTGTGACAAATTTGGTATTGTTAGAATTGTAAAATTGAGGAGAATATGTTTATGTAATAGTTATATAAAATTAAAAATTTTCTAATAAAGAAATACCTATTTTTTATATAAATCTGTGCTTATATAATCTAAATGTCTTGAATAAAATTAATCTTTGTATTCCATTAATTTCTATTATTGTAAAACTATTAATATATAGCTAACAGAGTGCTATTTTGTTGCAAAATGTAGTTTACAATATCTATATATATTTAAATTTACAGTATTTTGTATATTGAACATGCTGACATAATATTATGATGATGGTGTAATTACAGATGCATTGCCCTCAATTTTCTGATCATTTTGATATATAATATGTGGTGGGTATAGCTTCAGAGAAGTGCCAGAATATATTATTGGGTGTTGTAAAGAATAGTATATAATTCATAAAATGTTGATAATACCACAAGCAATAATAGTGTAGTTGGTAATGTGTGTATAGAATTAATATATATAAAGCTGTTGGTTCAATTCCTGTTGAGTGCATTTTATAATTTCGCATTTATTACAAATATCATGTTATGAATGATTACTTAAGAGCTTATGTAAGAAATATTATGTAATACTGATTAAGCAGACTATATCATGTGATTTCAATATATTATTTATAAGCTTATGTAAGTGACTATTATGTAATGCTGACTAAGCATTGTATTATACACTGATTAAGTACATTATGAGAAATTCCGACCGGTTCTGAGTGGGTCCGAGTGGATTCCGATCGGATTCCCGACCGGTTCCGATCAGTTCCGACTGGGTCCAAGCGGTTCCGACCGGTACCTGTGGGGCACTGTAAAGTACTGCTTTGGGTGGGTCATTGGCCTATGACTTCAAGCAGTCCATACGGTTATCATCCCAAAACCAAACAAGCCCTCCTATTCTGCTCCAAAGGCATTCAGGCCCATTGTACTCCTGAATACTGTTGGTAAAGTGATTGAGAAAATGCTTTCCAATCGCATCCAGTTCAACAGCATCGCCTCAGATGTCTTCCACCCAAATCAGATCAGAGGGATCCATTAACGATCCACCAAAGATGCAGGCCTCATCCTGACGCACATGGTGCATGCTGGGTGGGCCAAGGGACTCAAGACTAGCGTCATTGCCTTTGATGTCACTCAGTTCTTCCCGTCACTCAACCATGAGGTCCTTATGGCTATTCTCCAGAAGTTAGGGTTTAGCGACAATGTTGTTAAATTCTTCTCTCACTATCTGGTTGGCCGACACGCAATACATGTGGGGTGACTTTATTTCAGACCTTTGCCAGGCAGATGTAGAGGTGGGACAGGGCTCTGCCCTGTCCCCAGTTCTCTCTGCTCTCTATTTTACCCTCATTATGAGGCTGTTTGAGCTGGATCCACTCACTCGTGGGTGCTTCCTGCTCTCCTCACGTCAATGATGGCACCCTTGTGGTGCAATCAAGTCCCTTCTCAACAACTGTGAAGCCCTTAAATGGGCTTATGGTGTCATTTTTGAGCTGTTAAAGAAATTTGGACTCGCCCTGGAGCACAACAAGTCTGAAGTATTCCACTTCGACCGGTCGCACTCCAAAGACAACCCCCCTGTCGATCTGAGTTATTCTCCGTATACTGGCACAACCCCTCTCAAACCCAAGCTGTACTGGCGGTACTTGGGCTTTTATTTTGATTGCAAGCTCACCTTTACTGAGCATGTCTGATACTACTCTACTAAAGCTTTGTCCACCGTCAAGGCGATGAAGATGCTTGATAGTTCCACTCGAGGTCTGCGCCCCTGTCCAAAAGTGCATCCTCTATTGCGCCTGCATGCTTCCCATAGTCATGTATGCCTTCCGTCTCTGGTACTTTGCAGCTGCCTGCTGCAAAGGTGCTCTCCATCATCTTTCTCTGTAATGCAGCGATCTCTGCTGCATTGTGGATTACTGGTGCATTTTGCACTTCTCTGACTGAGTGGGGTAGAGGCCCTTGCGGGCCTCCCCCATCAATCTCCTTCTTCGTTGTCTATCTGAGCGAGCCGACTATCGGTTTGCCACCCTGACCACAACCCATCCAGTGAGGGCTTTTCTCTCTCACTTCAACTGCGACACTATTGTGCTGCACCCCTCCCTCTCGATTCAGACTATGTCTGAACCAGAGATCTTCTGCACTAGTGGGACTCTTTCCAAGTCCTACACTAATGTCCTTGCCCTGACGGAGACCCTACTCTCGATGAACCCGCTCTCATGACTGGGTGTTTGACTCATGGACCACTTTGCAGACCAAGTCCACTTCAATTACTGCAAGATTACTCACAACAATGCTGACAAGGAGTTGAAACAGCGCACCAAACACCTCAATAAGCTGGGACAAAATCTCAGAGAATATTGGTACATATTATGCAGGGACAGACGCAAGTCTGCCCCTCTCAGGACGGTATCAAGCCATTGCAGCCTCCATCCTGTTCAGCGGCAGAGCTGAGTGCTGGTGTGCTTGGCATGTCCCAGGCAAAGTCACCAGCGCCTGATGCGGAGCTATATGCCATTCGTTCTGCAATCATCAATGCAACTTCACGTAATGATTGCACAGACATTTTCATATTCACAGACTTGATGGCCTCTGCCCGTCGGAGCCATTGATCCCTCTATCCACTCTGGACAGGGCCACTGTGTAGCTGTCTGTGAGGCTCTTCAGACTTGGTTCACCTGCAAGGATGGCCAGTCAATCACCTTTGTGTACGTCCCCTCTTGTCTGCAGTGGGACTTGCATTATAAAGCACATGAGTATGCAACCAAACTCAAAGTCCAGACTTGCCATGCTCTTCCTCAGTTGTGGGATGCACTCCACAACACCTATAACTTGGCGTTGGACCGTCCATTCAATGTAGACATACTTGATTCCATCCCTGACATGCCTGTTAAGGGATGGGTCCCATTCTCTGCACTTGAGATGTGGGAGGCTTTGGCCTTCTGCTCCAATGTGTTGGCCCCAGGGCCGGACCATATCAAGTGGTCTCATCTCAAGATGTTGATGTGTGGCCCCACCCATGTCTTCACCATCTTACTCGCTCACCAATGCCTGCCTTTGGGTGGGTCATTGGCCTAAGTACTTCAAGCAGTCCATGTCGGTTATCATCCCAAAACCAAACAAGCCCTCCTATTCTGCTCCAAAGGCATTCAGGCCCATTGTACTCCTGAATACTGTTGGTAAATTGATTGAGAAAATGCTCTCCAATCGCATCCAGTTTGACGGCGTTGCTTCAGATGTCTTCCACCCAAATCAGATCAGAGGGATCCATCAACGATCCACCAAAGATACCGGCCTCATTCTAACGCACAAGGTGCGTGCTGGGTGGGCCAAGGGACTCAAGACTAGTGTCATTGCCTTTGATGTCACTCAGTTCTTCCCGTCACTCAACCATGAGGTTCTCATGGCCATTCTCTGGAAGTTAGGGTTTAGCGACAATGTTGTTAAATTCTTCTCTCATTATCTGGTTGGTCACTCCACACAGTATGCATGGGGTGACTTTATCTCAGACCTTTGCCAGGCAGATGTTGGAGTGGGACAGGGCAGAGCCCTGTCCCCAGTTCTCTCTGCTCTCTATTTTACCCTCATTATGAGGCTGTTTGAGCTGGATCTACTCACTTGTGGGTGCTTCCTGCTCTCATACATCGACGATGGCACCCTTGTGGTGCAATCGAAGTCCCTTCTCAACAACTGTGAAGCCCTTAAATGGGCTTATGGTGTCATTTTTGAGCTGTTAAAGAAATTTGGACTCGCCCTGGAGCACGACAAGTCCGAAGTTTTCCACTTCGACCATTTGAACTCCAAAGACAATCTGTTATGACAGGTCTTTTTTCTTTTTCTTTTCTCTTTTCTTTTCTTTTCTCTTTTCTTTTCTTTTTCTTTTCCTTTTCTTTGTCATCTTTCACATCATTGATACATCATCGTATGTTCTGATGAACTTTGCTTTCCATCATATCTATGAAACTCCATCATATCCTTGATGGACTTTCACTTCCATCTTTTATGATACATCTTTTGATGAACGTTTGATCTGTTTCCTCTATTCTTATATACATCTGTTGATGAACATTTGAGACTCGTTTCAACTTGCTGTACGGTTCATAGTATTTATACCAGGAAGGATCCATTGTATTCTTTAGCTAGTTCTTGAGAATCCAATCTGCTTAACCTGCTCAACTTGAACTTGAACTTGTTCTTGTAAATGATTGGTGGTTAGATTACGCACACTGTGTGATTCTAACTTGAGATCGTAACACAATCCCTCTGTCAATCTGGGTTATGCTCCATATACTGGCGCGAACCCCTCTCAAACCCAAGCTGTACTGACAGTACTTGGGTTTCTACTTTGATTGCAAGCTCACGTTCACTGAGCATGTCCGATATTACTCTACCAAGGCTTTGTCGACTGTTAAGGCGATGAAGATGCTTGGTAGTTCTACTCAAGGTCTGCACTATGTTCAGAAGCGCGTCCTCTATCATGCCTGTGTACTTCCTATAGTTACATATGGCTTTTGTCTTTGGTACTTTGCAGCTGCTTGCTGCAAAGGAGCCCTCCATCATCTCTCTGTTATGCAGCAATCCGGCTGCATTGTGGATTACTGGTGCATTTCACACATCCCCAACTGGTGGAGTGGAGGCTCTAGTGGGCCTCCCCCCCATCAATCTCCTTTGTCATCTATCTGAGTAAGCCAACTATCAGTTTGCCATCTTGACCCCGACCCATCCTGTGAGAGCATTCCTCTCTTGCTTCAATTATGGCACTATCACGCTGCACCCTTCCCTCTCGATTCAGACCATGTTCAAACTGGAAATTTTCTGCACTAGTAGGACTCTCTTTGAGTCTGACACTAATGTGCTTTCCCTGATGGAGACTTTACTCCTGATGAACCCGCTCTCATGACCAGGTGTTCAACTTATGGACCACTTTGCGGACCAAGTCCATTTTTATGACTGCAAGTTATCTTGCAGCGATGCTGACAAGGAATTAAAGCAGTGCACCAAACACCTCGATAAGCTCCGGGACAAGATCTCAGAGAACATTGGGACATATTATGCAGGGACAGACACATGTCTGCCCCTCTCAGGATCGTACAAAGCCATTGTGGCCTCCATCCTGTTCAGTGGCAGAGTCAAGCACTGGTGTGCTTGGCATGTCGCAGGCAAAGTCACCGCGCCTGATGTGGAACTCTATGCCATCTGTTGTGCAATCATCAATGCAACTTCGCGTGACAATTGCACAGACATTTTCATATTCACAGACTCAATGGCTTCTGCCCATCGAGCTGTTGATCCTTCTATCCACTCCCAGGCAGGGCCACTGTGTAGCTGTCTGTGAGGCTCTTCAGACTTGGTTCACCCACAAGGATGGCCAGTCAATCACCTTTGTGTATGTCCCCTCACGATTGCAGTGGGACTCGCAATATAAAGCACATGAGTATGCAACCAAACTCAAAGTTGCACTGGGCCCCCGCCCAGCCACATCATTTGACAGCCTGCGCATGCAGGCTGCCCTCTCTCGAGGCACTGCCTGGAATGTCATGTTCCAGGACCCCAAATATCGAGGCTGTAACTTTCTCCACCTCAAGACCATCGATGGGGCGGTCGCTCAGCCTGGTGGCAAAGACAACCCCTGGATGCATTTTGCAAATATGAGCTCTCCACAGCTCTACGCATGCATGTGTAGGTGTATTCTGAATCATGCGCCTATCAGGTCCTATTATTCCCAGTTTAATCTTAACAATGGTGAAACATTGTGCCTGTGTGGGTGTCCATGGGAAATCCGCATGCACATTCTGACCTGTAAAAGGACTTATTGTCCTCCCAGAGCCTGCGAATTTAGGCAGCCAACCACATTGTACTACCTTCACTCATTTTTGGAGATGAACCCTAAACTGTTCACCTTCCGCTTGGCTCCCCTTGCGGGCGCCGGTTGACAACTGATGTTGGGCAGAGTCCCCATTTGGTGGTCTTGATTGGCCCATGCCAATCATCTGCTTGGCTTCGTGGTTGTTTGGCTATGCTGGGGGTAGGCCATTTTGGCGGGGCTTGTTTGCCACTTGCTTTGGTGTTCGACTCACTACCTTCACCTAGGACCTGGACCACGTTATGAATGGCATTGAGTATGTGGGAACCAGGGAGAGCTGGTACCACTAGTCTTGGATGCTGGACTTGGGTGCCCCCACCCTTGTTAGTTATCTCCTGCTGGTGCTGTATTTGCTTCACCCCAGGCTTCCTAAGGCTAGGGTCACTCCTAGTTTATATCCTGCAAGGTTGTTCTTTGTAGTTAGGTCCTTTTCTTTGTTTCCTACTCTGCATCGAAGTTGGCGTTATATCCCCACAATAGCTACCCCGTATTGTGTTCAGCATGGTCATTTATCGTAGGCTTCAGCGTTTCCAACGGACTCTTAGTAGTTTTGGCAAACAGTTTCTTAGTAGTTACCTGGTCGGGCATTTGTACTTAGCAACTGGACTGCTTTCGCGCACTAGTATACAAATTGATGATTTAAAAAAAAAAAAAAAAAAAAAAAGACAAAAAAATGGATGCATGAAGCACCTGGACATCTTTTCTTGTTCTGGTACTGCCACGTATCCACCATGAGATATATCTGCTCATTGTCGCAAACATTCTACACAAAGTTTTACTTGGGTAACCACCCCCAGCATTACCACCACCAGTAGTACTAGCTTGGTTCAACTGAGCTATGCCGCCTAAACAGCAACCCACAAGACCGCCGTCCCCTTTTGGACAACTGCCTCCTCAGCCAGATCATCTGCAGCTCAACCTTTGTTGACTGCATCCCCAGCTCAAACAGCGGGTGCTCCCACCATTCGAGATACCTATAGTCAAGGCCCAGTCCCTGCTTCACGTGGGGCACACACCGCCCTGTTAAAGGTGGCAAGTTCAAAAACGTGCAAGACAGCTGTCGTCCGAGTTTCATGGTCACACTGTATCAGACAGAGTGGCAATGAGGGCCTGAAGTCCAAAGTGAGTAACTGAGTGTATTGAGACTGAACTAAGCTATCTACTTGCCTGAAGTCCAAAGTGAGTAACTAAGGAGTTCAAGCAGTGTGCTACAGCTACATAGGTGTCTATCATGTGATCCCATCAGTCTGAGTCTGAAATATCAATTCTAACATCCCCCATGATCTGAACAGTTTCAGAAATAAAATGAATGAAATATACTCTAAACATAAATCCCCATCTCCTCTCAGCAAAACTCAACCTTTGCAGCAGGCAGAGCCTTGGTAAGAATGTCTGCAACTTGCTCATCAGTTGAAACAAACATAGAATTGATCATCTTGTCATTTACAGCATGGCGCAGCCAGTAGAAGCGCAGGTCCAGGTGCTTCATGCGTCCATGGTGTTCAGGATTCTTGGAGACACTGATCGCAGATTGGTTGTCAATGTGAAGAGTGGAAGGCTTATCAATGTGGTAGCCAAATTTGTGCAGAATGTTGCGCATCCATGTGGTCTCCTTGCCTGCTTCAACAGCTGCAATGAACTCTGCTTCAGTGGTAGAAAGCACAACAATTCCTTACAGTTTGCTGCTCCAGCCAACCGCACCACTAGCCATAATCATCACATAACCACCTGTAGAGTGTCTGGTGTCTTTGCAGTTGCCATGAGACGCATCGCAGTAGGTGCTGAACATGTCTAGACCCAGCTCACTCAAGTAGTGCAGCTTGTGCTCAAGCATACCCTTCAAATGCCGCAATAGATGTTTGACAGCTGCCCAGTGTTTTGGACCAGGATTGCTGTTAAAGCATGCAAGATAGGCAACAACATGTGCAATGTCACTGTGGGTCATAGAGGCGAGATATTGAAGTGAACCAATGCAGCTGAGATAAGGAACATTTTGCATGAATTGCAAATCTTGTGGTGACGAAGCGCCCATTTCCTTGGTGAGAATCATGCCAGGAACCATAGGAGTCAACACAGGACTGCAATCAGTCATGTTGTAGTGTTCTAGAATGTCTAGAATGAACTGGCATTGATGTAGAGCAATTGTGCATGATTTGCAATCTCTGGTGATGCCTACATCAAGCAGGAACTGCGTCAGACCAAGATCTCTGCATTTGAAGTGTTCAGCTAGCTGCTTGACTGCTCTATCAATCACAGCTCCGTCCTTGCAAGCAATGGTGATATCATCGATGTAAATAGGCACAAACATGCAAACATGGCCATCAGAGTAGACATAGACAGATTTGTCTGCTTCAACTCACTTGAATCCCATTTGGGTGAGTGCAGCATGCAATTTGATGTTCCACTGATGAGCTGACTGCTTGAAACCATACAATGATTTTTGGAGCCTGCAGACCTTGTTTGAAGCGCCCTCATGGAATCCATCAGGCTGCTTCATGTAGATGTACTCATCTAAGTCTCCATTGGTGAAAGCAGCTGAGATATCAACAGAGCGCAGTTCTAGGTCTTCAGCAGCAGCTATAGCTTTTTTTTTTTTTAAAAAAAATCATCAATTTGTATATTGGTGCGTGAAAGCAGTCCAGTCGCTAAGTACAAATGCCCGACCAGGTAACTACCAAGAAACTGTTTGCCGAACCTACTAAGAGTCTGTTGGAAACACTGAAGTCTACTATAAATGACTGTGCTCAACACATAACAGGGAAGATGCTGTGGGGATATAACGCCAACCTCGATGCAGAATAAGAAAGGAAAATCTATCTACAAAGAACAACCTTGTGGGATATAGACTAGGAGTGACACTAGCCTTAGGAAGCTTGGGGTGAAGCAGATGCAGCACCAACAAGAGATAACTAACAAGGGCAGGGGGGCGCCCAAGTCCAGCAGCCAAGACTAGTGGTACCAGCTCTCTCTAGTTTCTGCATACTCAACGCTGTTCGTAATGTGGCCTAGGTTTGGAGCAGGGTAGGTGAGTCAAACACCGAAACAAGTAGCAAGCCAAGTCCCACCAAAACGGCCCTTCCCCAGGAATTCTCAAACAACCACGAGCCAGGTGGATAATTGGCCCATGCCAATCAAGGCCGCCGAACGAGGACTCCCCCACAATGCCCAATGTCAGTTCTCAACTGACACCTACGGGAGGAGTCGAGCAGAAGGCGAATGCTTTCGGGTTCATCTCCAAAAATGAGTGAAGGTAGCACAATGTGGTTGGCTGCCTAAGCTCGCAAGCCCTGGGAGGACGATAGGTCCTTTTACAGGTTAGAATGTGTGTGCGGGTTTCCCAAGGACACCCACACGGGCACAATGTATGATCATCGTTAAGATTAAACTGGGAATAATAAGACCCGATGGGCACATGATTCAGAATACACCTACACATGCGTGCATAGAGCTGTGGAGAGCTCATATTTGCAAAATGCATCCAGGGGTTGTCTTTGCCCCCAGGCTGAGTGACCTCCCTGTCGACGGTCTTGAGGTGGAGGAAATTCCGACCTCAATATTCAGGGTCCTGGAACAAGACATTCCAAGAAGCGCCTTGAGAGAGGGCAGCTTGCATGCGCAGGCTGTCAAATGATGTGGCTGGGTGGGGGCCCAGTGCAACTTTGAGTTTGGTTGCATACTTGTGTGCTTTGTAATACAAGTCCCACTGCAATTGCAAGGGGACGTACACAAAGGTGATTGACTGGCCATCCTTGTGGGTGAACCAAGTCTGAAGAACCTCACAGACAGCCACAGAGTGGCCCTGTCCAGAGTGGATGGAGGGATCAACAGCTCGATGGGCAGAAGCCATTGAGTCTGTGAATATGAAAATGTCTGTGCAATTGTCACGCGAAGTTGCATTGATGATTGCACAACAGATGGCATAGAGTTCCGCATCAGGTGTGGTGACTTTGCCTGCGACATGCCAAGTGCGCCAGCGCTTCGACTCTGCTGCTGAACAGGATGGAGGCCGCAATGGCTTGATACTGTCCTGAGAGGGGCAAACTCGTGTCTGTCCCTGCATAATACATCCTAATATTCTCTGAGATCTTGTCCCGGAGCTTATTGAGGTGTTTGGTGCGGTGCTTCAATTCCTTGTCAGCATTGCCATGGGAAATCTTGCAGTCATCGAAGTGGACTTGGTCTGCAAAGCGGTCCATGAGTCGGACTCCCTGTTGTAAGAGCGGGTTCATCGGGAGAAAGGTTTCCGTCAGAGCAAGAACATTAGTGTTGGCCTCAAAAGAGTCCCACTAGTGTGGAAGATCTCCGGTTCAGACATAGTCTGAATCGAGAGGGAAAGAGTGTGGCGTGATAGTGCCGCTGTTGAAGTGAGAGAGGAAGGCTCTCACAGGATGAGTCAGGGTCAGGATGGCAAACTGATAGTTGGCTCGCTCAGATAGACAATGAAGGAGAAGATTGATGAGGGGGAGGCCTGCAAGGGCCTCCACTCCACCAGTCAGGGACGTGTGGAATGCACCGGTAATCCACAATGCAGCGGACCGCTGCATTACGGAGAGATGATGAAGGGCACCTTTGCAGCAAGCAGCTGCAAAGTACCAAAGACAAAAGCCATACTTGACAATGGGAAGCACGCAGGTGCAATAGAGGACACACTTTTGAACAGGGCACATGCCTTGAGTAGAACTACCAAGCATCTTCATTGCCTTGACAGTTGATAAAGCCTTGGTAGAGTAGTATCGGACATGCTCAGTAAAAGTGAGCTTCGCGATCGAAGTAGAAACCCAAAGTACCAACAGTACAGCTTGGGTTTGAGAGGGTCGCACCGGTATACGGAGCATAACCCAGATTGACAGGGGGATTGTCTTTGGAGTGCGACCTGTCAAAGTGGAAGACTTCAGACTTGTCGTGCTCCAGAGCGAGTCCAAATTTCTTGAACAGCTTGAATATGACACTGTAGGTCCGTTTAAGGGCTTCACAGTTGTCAAAAGGGACTTCGATTGCACCACAAGGGTGCCATCATCGACGTATGAGAGCAGGAAGCACCCATGAGTGAGTGGATCCAGCTCGAACAGCCTCATAATGAAGGTAAGATAAAGGGCAGAGAGGACCGAGGACAGGGCTCTGCCTGTCCCACTCCTACATCTGCCTGGCGAAGGTCTGAAATGAATTCACCCCAAGCATACCGTGGAGCGACCGACCAAGTAGTGGGAGATGAATTTAACAACATTGTCACTAAACCCTAGCTTCCGGAAAATAGCCATGAGAACCTCATAGTTGAGTGATGGGAAGAATTGAGCAACATCAAAGGCAATGACACTAGTCCTGAGTCCCTTGGCCCAGTACTTTACAGTGCCCCACGGGTACTGGTTGGAACCACTTGGACCCAGTTGGAACTGATTGGAACCGGTCAGAATCTGATCAGAATCCACTCGGACCAACTCGGAACCAGTCAGAATCCCGGTCAGAATTTCTCATAATGTACTTTAATCAGTGTATACTACAATGCTTAATCAGCATTACATAATAATTGCTTATATAAGCTTATAAATAATGCATTCAAATCACATGATATAGTCTGCTTAGTCAGTATTACATAATATTTCTTACATAAGCTCTTAAGTAATCCATTCAGGTCACATGATATTTGTAATAAATGCGAAATTATAAAATGCACTCAACAGGAATTGAACCAACAGCTTTATATATATTAATTCTATACACACATTACCAACTACACTATTATTGCTTGGGGTATTCTCAACATTTTATGAATTATATACCATTCTTTACAACACCCAATAATATATTCTGGCACTTCCTCTGAAGCTATACCCACATATTATATATCAAAATGATCAGAAAATCGAGGGCAATGCACTTGTAATTACACCATCATCTGAATATTATGTCAGCATGTTCAATATACAAAATACTGTAAATTTGAATATATATAGATATTGTAAACTACTTTTTGCAACAAAATAGCACTCTGTTAGCTATATATTAATAGTGTTACAATAATAGAAATTAATGGAATATAAATATTAATTTTATTCAAGACATTTAGATTATATAGGCACAGATTTATATAAAAATAGGTATTTCTTTATTAGAAAATTTTTAATTTTATATAACTATTACATAAACATATTCTCCTCAATTTTACAATTCTAACAATACCAAATTTGTCACAAACTGTTGAGATCTATGTATACTTTTTGTGTTATTACTTGCTGAGCTGTAAATAGTATGCTGACATAATATAGTTCCGCTTGGTACCACTCAGATTCCACTCGAATTGGGTCTAATTGGGTTTCAAATTTGATGAATTCCACTTGGATTCCAGTCGGATTCCAGTTGGATTCCGATCGGATTTTGGTCGGACTTGTTAACAGTGGAACCGGTCGGTACCGGTGGTTCCAATCAGAATCCAATCGGAATCTGGTCGGAAAAATTTGGACATTTTACTGCTAATTTGGCAGGGACACTGCCAAATAAAATTCGGTTGGAACCGGTTGGATTCCGACCGGTTCCGATCGGTACCTGTGGGGAAGTGTAAAGACCTCCCTTGGCCCACCATGTGCATCAGGATAAGGCCGGCATCCTCAGTGAATTGTTGACGGATCCCTCTGATCTGGTTTAGGTGGAAGACGTCTGAAGTGACGCCGTCAAACTGAATGCGATTGGATGGCATTTTCTCAATCAATTTACCAACGGTATTCAGGAGTACAATGGGCCTGAATGCCTTTGGAGCAGAGTAGGAAGGCTTGTTCAGTGTTGGAATGATAACTGGCATGGACTCCTTGATGTGCTTAGGCCAATGCCCAATCCAAAGGCAGGCATTCGCGAGTGAGAGTAAGACAGTGAAAACGTCGGTGGGCCCACGCATCAACATTATGAGATGAGACCACTTGATGTGGTCTGGCCCAGGGCCGACACATTGGAGCAAGAGGCCAAAGCCTCCTGCATCTCAAGTGCAGAGAAAGGGACCCATCTCCTAATGGACATGTTGGGGATGGAGTCAAGTATGTCGATGTCAAACGCGCAGTCCGACGCCGAGTTGTAAGTGTTATGGAGTGCATCCCACAACTGAGGAAGAGCGTGACAAGGCTGCCCTTGATATTGAATAGCCTCGCACAGTGGTAACTTGCACAGTTGGACCCAAGACATTAGGTCCCAAGTGCGCTTGTTGGTAATAGATATTTCTGTGATCCTAGAATCAAAGAACACCCGTTTGGCATTTTTAACTGCCTTTCGATAAAGCTTCCAGTCCTCCCGGGAGACCATACTCTTGGTAAGCCTGAAGCGTGACTGAGCACTCATTCTTCCACCACGGTTTTGAGCGCCTTGTGATAGTGACCTCCTGGAGCAGGTTTCCCATGCTGGCAAGTGCGCTCATGGGCACAGTGATTCTTTCAGCAATTTGGGCAGTGAGGGAGGTGAGGGCAAGGTTCCCCAGCAGGCGTTGGTGCCTGCAGGGGTCTGCTTCGGATTGCCTTTGCAGCAGCCTGCAACGGCACAATGCTCCTCCAGCTTGTGAGGACCAGAGCAATGCGGGCATTTGGCAGCAACCACATGACAGCGGCCAACGGGATGACCCCACTTCCAACACCGAGTGCAGAGGGGGATGCCAGAGCTCTTCAAACTAGAACATATCCAGAGGGGGTGACCCCTGAACATGAACTGTTTGTCGACGAGCTGGCAAGCGCAGGCACTGGATGCAGTGTCCCAGATGTCAAAGAAAGCAGTGGCAGTAGTGCTTGCCTTGGAAGTGCAAACTACGTGGGGGTCCCCGCATAGAATGTGCAATGAAGTCCAAATGGGAGAGGCTTTGAGTGCCGAAGCAACCTCTTCCTGTTCTGTGAGGTGGTCCAGGTCATATTGAGTACCTTGGAACCGAGGGATATCGACAATTTGTAGAAACAATTTGGACATGGGCATGCTGACCCACGGCGTGAATTTGTAGTGGGTCTTGAAATGGGCAGTGACTGCACCACAGAGAATCACCATGTCAGCGTTCACTGGGGACTTTGTTGGTGGGTAGTGAGTACCCATTGTATGCTATTTCAACACCAAGGACCTTAACACAAAGGCCCTGGTGGTGTAGGATGTCTGAAGACAAATCCTTGAACAAGGTGGTGAGATTAGCATCTTTCACATGATCTCCCACGTCAATGAGCAACTGGCGCCTAGAGGGGCCATGTGCAGTATAATCCGGAATCCTCCTACCCTTCGCGGGAGGGGGACAGGATGGGGGGCAGCCGGGCGTAGCTGGCTGCTGGATTTGTACCTTCTTGCGAGCAGCCTCAGCATTGGAACGCCGGGCAGGGCACACTGGGTGGGAAGAAGTGGGAGGCACTGGGGGGGCCTCTGATTGGGCACAACCAGTTTCTTGGCTGGAGGGCAGGGTTGAGGAGGAGCAGGGGAGGAGGAGGAGGCTTATCAGCCCACCCTTTCCCTTTATCCTGCTGTGCTCGAATAGGAGGCCTGGCCTGCGCACTCCTACTAGAGGAACAAACAGGTTCAGCCGGGGGTCATGACGTCGTCGTCATCGCCAGCCCCACCGTGGTCAGACCAAGCGGGGGGGAGGAGATGCAGAGAGGTCTGGAGAAGCGCGACCAAGGGCCAAAGGCCTTCAAATGGTGTCATCTTCTGCAGCAAAAATCTCCACAACTGCACAGATTGGGAGGATATTATCAGGAGTGGGTGTAGTGCCCAAGTCCCCATTAAAGGCGTCATGGGTGAAATCAACCACCACTTGAGCCAGGGATGCCCCATGGGAGACAAATGAAGGTCAATGTGGGTAGAGTTGACATACCCGACGATCGTCCTGAGTGCTCCCATAATCCTTTGACTATCTTCTACCACATTGGAATCTCTGTAACTGAGTGATAGGTATGAGGGGAGTCCTCCATATCTTTGTCCTCAGACCTTGCCAGCAAGGGGAGAGCGTCAGAGGGCTGGGCGGTGTTGTCTCTGGCAGTAACCGTAGGAGTGCGATGATGAGATGACTGCCTCCAAGATGTGGCAGAGCAACTGGGTTGGGCAGTGCATGCCCCACGTGAAGCAGGGACCGGGCCTTGACTATAGGTATCTCAAACAGCGGGAGCACTCGCTGTAGGGACTGGGGATGCAGTTGACGAAGGTTGAGCTGCGGATGATCTGGCTGAGGAGGTCACTGACCGACACAGGGATGGTGGTGTCAGCCTGAATGCCAGACCACATCAAGTGGTCTCACCTCAAGATGTTGATGAGTGGTCCCACCCATGTCTTCACCATCTTACTCTCACTTGCCAATGTCTGCCTTTTGGTTGGACATTGGCCTAAGCATTATCAAGGAGTCCATGTCTGTTATCATCCTGAAACTGAACAAGCCCTCCTACTCTGCTCCAAAGGGGCCCATTGTGCTCATGAACACCATTGGTAAATTGATTGAGAAAATGCTTTCCAATCGCATCCAGTTTGAGGCGTCGCTTCAGATGTCTTCCACCCAAATCAGATCGGAGAGATCTGTCAACGATCCACCGAAGATGCCGGCCTTATCCTGACGCACATGGTGCGCGCTGGGTGGGCCAAGGGACTCAAGACTAGTGTCATTGCCTTTGATGTCACTCAGTTCTTCCTGTCACTCTACCATGAGGTTCTCATGGCCATTCTCTGGAAGTTAGGGTTTAGCAACAATGTCATTAAATTCTTCTTTCATTATCTGGTTGGTCACTCCATGCAGTACGCATGGGGTGACTTCATCTCAGACCTTTGCCAGACAGATGTAAGAGTGGGACAGGGCAGAGCCCTGTCTCCGGTCCTCTCTGCTCTCTATCTTACCCACATTATGAGGCTGTTTGAGCTGGATCCACTTACTCATGGGTGCTTCCTGCTTTCATACATCGACAATGGCACCCTTGTAGTGCAATCAAAGTCCCTTCTTGACAACTGTGAGGCTTATAAACGAGCTTATGGTGTCATATTTGAGCTCTTCAAGAAATTTGGACTTGCTCTGGGAGGTCTGTACACTCCCCCACAGGTACGGATCGGAACCGGTCGGAATCTGACCAGTTCTGACCAGAATTTTATTTGGCAGTGTCCCTGCCAAATTAGCAGGAAAATGTCCAAATTTTTCCAACCAGATTCCGATTGGAACGACCAGTTCCAACCGGTTCCACTGTTAACAAGTCCGACCAAAATCTGATCAGAATTCATCTGGAATCTGACTGGAATCCAAGTGGAATTCATTAAATTTGAAACCCAATTAGACCCAATTCTGAGTGGAATCCGAGTGGTACCAGCGGAACTATATTATATCAGCATACTATTTACAGCTCAGCAAGTAATAACACAAAAAAGTATACATAGATCTCAACAGTTTGTGACAAATTTGGTATTGTTAGAATTGTAAAATTGAGGAGAATATGTTTATGTAATAGTTATATAAAATTAAAAAATTTCTGGTAAAGAAATACCTATTTTTCATATAAATCTGTGCCTATATAATCTAAATTTCTTGAATAAAATTGATCTTTGTATTCCATTAATTTCTATTATTGCAACACTATTAATATATAGCTAACAGAGTGCTATTTTGTTGCATAAAGTAGTTTACAATATCTATATATATTCAAATTTACAGAATTTTGTATATTGAACATGCTGACATAATATTCAGATGATGATGTAATTACAAGTGCATTGCCCTCAAATTTCTGATCATTTTGATATATAATATGTGGGTATAGCTTCAGAGGAAGTGCCAGAATATATTATTGGGTGTTGTAAAGAATGGTATATAATTCATAAAATGTTGAGAATACCACAAGCAATAATAGTGTAGTTGGTAATGTGTGTATAGAATTAATATATATAAAGCTGTTGGTTTAATTCCTGTTAAGTGTATTTTATAATTTCGCATTTATTACAAATATCATGTGACCTGAATGGATTACATAAGAGGTTATGTAAGAAATATTATGTAATACGGACTAAGCATACAATATCATGTGATTTGAATACATTATTTATAATCTTATGTAAGCCATTATTATATAATGTTGACTAAGCATTGTATTATACACTGATTAAGTACATTATGAGAAATTCTGACTGGATTCCGATCAGATTCTGACCAGTTCTAAGTGGGTCCAAGTGGATTCCAATCGGATTCTGACCAGTTCCAATCGGTTCCAACTGGGTCCAAGCGGTTCCAACTGGTATCTGTGGAAAACTGTAAAGTATTGCACTCTGGAGCATGACAAGTCTGAAGTATTCCACTTTGACTGGTCGCACTCGGGGACCTGCATTACAAAGCACATAAGTATGCAACCGAACTCAAAGTCGCACTGGGCCCCCCCCCAGCTACATCATTTGACAGTCTGTGCATGCAAGCTGCCCTCTCTTGTGGGCGCTTCCTGGAACATTTTGTTCCAGGACCCCAAATATCGAGGCCAGAACTTCCTCCACCTCAAGACTGTTGATGGGCGGTTGCTCAGCCTGGAGGCAAAGACAACTCTTGGGTTCATTTCACAAACATCCTTTCTTGTTCCGGTACTGCCATGTATCAACTGTGAGAAATTTCTGCTAATTGTCGCAAACGTTCTACACAAAGCTTTACTTGGGTAACCATCCCCAGCAGACCACCATTGGCATCTATAGCATTGGGTCTCCATAGCTATGCCGCCTAAACAGCAACCCACACGGCCACCATCCCCCTTTCGGTCGGTGACCGCATCAGCCAGATCCTCCGCAGCTCAACCTTCGTCAACTGCATCCCCAGTCCCTACAGCGGGTGCTCCTGCTGTTTGAGATATGTATAGTCAAGGCCCAGTCTCCGCTTCATGTGGGGCACGCACTGCCCAATCCAGTTGCTCTGCCGCGTCGTCGAGGCAGTTGTCTCATTATCGCACTCCCACAGTTACTGCCAGGGACAACACCGCCCAGCCCTCTGACGCTCCTTCGCCGGCAAGGTCTGAGGACAAAGATATGGAGGACTCCCCTCATACCTATCACTCAGTTACAGAGATTCCAATGTGGTAGAAGATAGTCAAAGAATTATGGGAGCACTCAGGACGATCGTCGGGTATGTCAACTCTACCCACATCGACCTTTACTCGTCCCCCCATGGGGGCATCCCTGGCTCAAGCGGTGGTTGACTTCACCCGTGATGCCTTTAATGGGGACCTGGGCACTACACCCACTCCCAATAATATCCTCCCAATCCGTGCGGTTGTGGAGTTTTTGCTGCAGAAGACGACACCATCCGACGGCCTTTGGCCCTTGGTCGCACTTCTCCAGACCCTCTCTGCATCTCCTCCCCCCCGCTTGGTCTGACCATGGTGGGGCTGGGGATGACGACGTCGTTATGACCCCAGCAGAACCTGTTCACTCCTCTTGCAGGAGCACGCAGGCCAGGCCTCCTGTTCGAGCACAGCAGGATAAAGGGAAAGGGAGGGCGGACAAGCCTAACCCTCCCCCCCTGCTCCTCCCCAACCCCGCCCCCCCAGCCAAGAAACCGGTGGTTCCTAATCAGAGGCCCCCTCCAGTGCCTCCCTCCTCCACCCACCCTGTGCATCCTGCCCCGCGTTCTATGCTGAGGCTGCCTGCAAAAGGTGCAAATCCAGCAGCCAGCTTTGCCGGCTGCCCTCCGTCCTGACCCCCCTCCCGCAAGGGTAGGAGGATCCCAGACTATACCTCACATGACCCATCAAGGCACCAGTTGCTTATCGACATGGGAGATCATGCGAAAGATGCTAATCTCACCACTCTGTTCAAGGACTTGTCTTCGGATGTCCTCTCCCGCCAGGGCCTTTGTGTTAAGGTCCTTGGTGTCAAAATCGCGTACAATGGGTACTCTGTACCCACCGACAAAGTCCCCAGCGAGTGTGACATGGATATTCTCCGTGGCATGGTCACTGCTCATTTCAAGGCCCACTATAAGTTCACGCCCGTGGGTCAGCATGCCCACGTCCAAGTCGTTCTTACGAATTGTTGATGTTCCTCAGTTCCAAGGTAGTCATTATGACCTGGATCATCTCACTGAACGGGAAGAGGTTGCTTCGGCACTCAAAGCCTCTCCCATTTGGACTTCATCGCACATTCTATGCAGGGACGCCCGCATAGTTCGCACCTCCAAGGCAAGCACCACCGCTACTGCTTTTCTTTGACATCTGGGACACCGCCTCCGGTGCCCGTGCTCGTCAGCCCGTCGATAAACAGCTCATGTTCAGGGGTCACCCCCTCTGGATATGTTCTAGTTTGAAGAGCTCCAGCGTCCCCCTCTGCACTCAGTGTTGGAAGTGGGGCCATCCCGTCGGCCGCTGCCATGCAGTCGCCGCCAAATGTCCACGATGCTCTGGTCCTCATAAGCTGGAGGAGCATTGCGCCGTTGCAGGCTGCTGCAAAGGCAATCCAAAGGCAGACCCCCACAGGCACCAACACCTGGTGGGGAGCCCTGCCCTCACACCCCTCGCTGCCCAAATTGCGGAAAGAATCATGGTGCCCATGAGTGTGCTTGCGTGTTCTGGAGTCACAGGTTCAATCAGCTTTGGCATGTCGAGAAATATTGTCAGGTACGAGCAAATTCATTCACGCACCGTCAATCCCTAACCAGCAGTCATTAGGATGAGTCAAACCATCCAGGACCTTCCAGTTAGAATTTTGAGTTTCAACTGCGCAAAGTCCAGCCTAAGCGTAGAAACTATACTCGAACATTTTGTATTAGCATACGATATTGTTTTTATCCAAGAACCTCCTTGGAGGTTTATACGTACCGCACTGTCCACTTCTTGTAAGTCTGGTGATGATGTTATCGGCGCCCCATTGCACCCATCCTGGTTGCCTATGGTGCGTAATCCTGAACCCGATACTCGTCCAAGGGTTATGGCCTATGTGTCAAACCGCTTGAAAGAGTTTCATCCCTCAATGCGCCAGCGATCTTATTGATCATTGCGACATGTTAATACTCAGCCTGTTTGCAAACAGACAGAGCTATAATTTGATGAATGTCTATTCAGGACGAGACCCACACGGCCGCCCTCCTCCTTGCGGAGGAGGTGGTCTCCCTTCCACCTTTCATCTATATGGGAGGTGATTTCAACATCCACTCCCAGGAATGGGATGGAGGCCATCGTGGCCATCCAGGAGTTGCCACTCAACTCCACAACACTGCAGCGGAATTAGGCTTGCAACGGGCTCTGTTTGTGAAACCGGGGCCAACCTTCTACCCTGGCATCCAAGGCTTTCGCTCAATAGTGATTGACTTGGTATTCGTACAACCAGACCAGACCCTGACGGTGCAGGTCACCCGGGTGCACAACGCCATGGGTGAGTCAGATAATATCCTGCTCGCTACAACTTTATCGATCTCTGCTGATTCTGGGGCCACGCCCCACAGAGCTCTCAAAGCTGACAGAGAGGAGCAAATCCGCTTTGTCAGAGTCATTGAGGAGAGTTTGCCATAAAAGTGGACAAACACGCCCCTCTTGACACACCCGACCAGATTGACGCGGTGGTGCTAGCCATAGCTGATTCGTTCTCTGCAGCTTGGGAAAATTGCTCCAGAGAAGTCACTATTACGAGGCGCTCAAAACCATGGTGGACAGATGAGTGCTCAGTCGCGCTTCAGGCTTACCGGGAACATGGTCTCACGGAAGACTGGAAGCTTTATCGAAAGGCATTCAAAAACGCCAAACAGGGTCTTCTTTAATTCTAGGATCACAGAGATATCCATCACCAACAAGTGCACTTGGGACCTCATGTCATGGGTCCAACAGCGCAAGCTACCACCATGTGAGGCTATTCAATTTCAGAGGCAGCCTTGCCACCCTTTGTCAGTTGTGGGATGCACTCCACAACACCTATAAATTGGCGTCGGACTGCGTGTTCGACATTGACATACTCGACTCCATCCCCGACATGCCAGTCAGGGGATGGGTCCCCCTCTCTGCACTTGAGACGCGGGAGGCTTTGGCCTCTTGCTCCAACGTGTTGGCCCCAGGGCTGGACCATGTCAAGTGGTCTCATCTCAAGATGTTGATGCGTGGGCCCACCCATGTCTTTGTTAAAACTGCATTTCATACTTCTATCTATAGATCACGTGATCTGATCTTTATCATGACTACATCAGCATTGTTGATCTTTATCTATTTGATGCTCCAGATCTTTATCTTGATTCTTATCATCTATATGATATCTATCAACTTCCTTTTAGGTTTAGATCTGTACCACATAGTATATAAAGACTTGTAGTTCAGTGCCAGAAGTCCCCAGTTACTCACTTAGGACTTCAGGCAAGTAGTTAGGTCTTATGTCTAATATATCCAGTTACTCACTTAGGACTTCAGACGCTTATAGCTCGCTTGTCCCTGCTCCCATAGTTCTATAACTTGGTAGCCAAGTGTCTCACGTATTCCCAAGCTAGCCTGCTTTAACAGGTTATGGGCCCCGCGCTCTAAGCACTCCAATTCAGTGTTTTGCGAGCCAAGTTCCTTTTTGCTTAGTTTCACAAAACGGTCACTATAGGTCTTTTTTTCTTTTATACCTCTGCCAGGCCCAGCCATACATTGCTGCTGCTAGTAGAGAAGGACAAGTACACATTACGTGACTTGCCAACTCGGTTTAACCGTACGAACATGGACAGTTCCCAAGTTATATACATTTTCATTAAAATTTTTAAACTAGGCTAGTTAACACTTCACACTCAAACTTGCGATCGCATCGCACTCCGAGCTCTGGACATTGTCTAACTCAGTCACATATATTCTTGCACCTCTATACACATCCCACCTCACCTACAACTTCATCCAACATCACCGCACTCTGTACTTCACACCATGGCAAATGATCACCAAATCCCACTCTTGAATGCTACCAACTATAACACTTGGTCTGGTCTCATGACTGCTTATCTCCAATCTAAAGGGATATGGCGCATATTCAGCAGTGCTAAGACACAGCCTGTGCTCTCTAACATCCCGACTGCCGGGGGAGCAGGCTGTGCTCAAATTGTACCATGAGAACTGTGATAAAGCTTGTGGGATGATCTACTTGCATTTGGACAATGATCAGAAGATCCATGTGGAGGCTGTCAAGGATGACCCCATTCAAATGTGGGATGCCCTCAAAGCTGTTCATCAGCAAAGCGGCCAGGCAACAGATTCAATGCATATGATGATCTGTTCTCTATCCAAAAGGAGGAAGGTGAAAACCTACAAACCCTGATCAATAGAGTAGAACAAGCTGTTTTGCTCATTCAGCAACTTAGGCCAAAAGACTTTGACTTGGCCAAGTTGGATGAAGAGCTTGTATCTCTCACATTGATTAGGGCTCTTCCTAATGAGTACAATGCATTTGCATTGTCTCTACTCCTTTTGGACAAGTTGGATAAAGCTACTATTCATCAGGCCTTTGTCACTGAGGACATACAATGTCGTCATTGCGCTTCTGATATGCCTGCAGTTGCTACTGCATTTCAAACCACTCCTGCACCGTCTGCCTCCAAGCCAAAGTGTGCATTTTGCAATATGACTAACCATGTCATGGAACATTGCCACAAGTTCATAAATGTGCAGAAGGAGGCTAAGGAGCGTGTTAAGAATGCATGCAAAGGCAACAGGGCAAATAAGGCTCAAGAGGCTACCAGTGAGGATAAAGAGTCCAAAGACATGAAATTTGCTGGAAATGCAAGTGCTCTTAATACCGATGTTCCTTCTTTTTCCACACACTCCACTGACTATGATTGGATTGCAGACACAGGGGCAACTTCTCATATGACCTCTCATCGCAATTGGGTTCAAAATTATGCCCCTCTCACGCATACCAATCAAGTTAGCAGATGAAAGAGTTATTTATTCTGCTGGAGTGGGCACTGTGTTCTTTGAACCAGTTGTAAATGGAAAGAAAGTTCAAAGCGTTGAGTTAACAAGAGTATTACATGTACCAGATCTCCGTAACAATCTGTTGTCCGTTTTGTATTTAACAAAGCACAAAGGCTTCAACATTACTATTGATGCCAAACATATGAATTTCTATCACAAGACAGCACATCTGTTCTCTGCTGATATTAAAACATCTATCTGTGCATTGTTGAACGGTGCTACAGTTCCAATTTCGGAGTCTGCATGTGTTTCAGCCAATTCCACTCTACCTCTTGATATCACTCTGTGGCATCGCCGTTTTGCACATCATAGCTACACAGATGTCCACAAGATGATAAAAGAGAACATGGTCACTGGACTTAAGCTTAATTCAAAGCAACAGCCAGATCCCATATGCGAATCTTGCTTAGCAGGCAAGATGCATTCCAATCCATTTCCCACATCTCCCAGCACATCCAAGTATCCCTTAGAGCTTGTATTCTCAGATCTCAAAGGCCCTATCTCACCCCCTACTCCTGAAGGCTATCGCTATTGGATTACATTCATAACTGATTGCACAAAGGATAGAGCTGCTGTTCTGCTCAAGCGGAAAAGCGAAGCTTTGGAAGCATTCCAGACATACAAAGCTTGGGCTGAAAATATTACAGGCTTTAAACTGAAAGCTCTACAGGATGATAATGTTAGAAATAGACAATAATGCACAAATCAGTAGCTATACTGATGAGTAACAATAGAGTCAAATCTCAAATGCGCAACAATGACAAGTATGAGTGAAAATAGTAAATTGCTTCTGTAGACTCCAAATCTTGTTCTAGTGTCTTTGTTTCCTCAGACTTAGTAGGAATACTGGTCTTTACATGGCTAAGTGTCTAAAAATGGCGAGGGCGTGACTATAGGTGTCCACAATATTGGCGTCAAAACACCAAACCTATAATTACGTGACAAATTATACATCACCGGAACCGTCTCAACGAGGGATTCCGGATCAGTGATCAGAATTTGAATAACTTTACTCTACAAAAAGTTATTAACAGAACAGTGTGCAAAAACACCGAAAAGAGCGAATTCTAACTAAGTGTCCATTTGTACAAGTCCAAATATCAAGTGTAGAACATTAGAAACAAAGTGTTTAATCACAAAAACTAACAGATAAAGCTGGAGAATACATGTCAAATGCATTTATTAGATACACAGACCTGTGTGGCATTGAGCGTTGTCATACTGCACGCAATCGCCCATAACAGAATGGAGTTGCTGAACATGCAAATTGCACCATGGCTGAACATATCACATCCATGATGAATGAATCACGTTTACCAGCTTGGTTTTGGGGTCACTGTTGCTGCATGAGGTCTTTACCCTCACCCATATATTCCGGGTGGAGTTTGGTGACTCTTTTTTTTGCAGGTGTACCAGCCATTTAGAGGTGGAGACTCCACATGGAGTCCAGCTGGAATTGACTCATCCTCCATGTGGACTCCATGTGGAACTTCATCTGGAGTCTCACATCTCTATATGGATTCCATATGGATTTGACTCATGAAGGATGTATATCAGCATTAATACACTATTTCAGGGTCAATTTCTAATGGACTCCAGGTGGAGGATGATCCCCAGATTTTATTTATATTTTATTTATATTTTATTATAATGTTAAAAAAAAAAGCACCAACAGGAATTGAACTCGGGCATCCAAGAAGACCGCACACTGACGTTAAACCAACTAAGCTATAGTGCCTTTGTAATTTATCAAATTTTGATGGCCTACATACCAATACGGCTATTTACTCGGCATTTCTCGGCAAGTGACAAATAACGTCACATATGTGACTTATTGATGCCACATTGGTCCGTTTATTATTTCCATCACCCCACCTCTTCCTCCGACCACCACCCCCCCGCTGCCGCCATTGTGTGTGCCCCCCACCCTCGCCGTCGTCGGTCGGAGCCAGGCCCATGCCAACCCGAGCCGACACGCATCGCATCGCAATGAACCGAGACTGATGAAGAACAAACGGACACCCGCTGAACGAAGGGAGGTGAGTACGGAATGAGACAGAACAAGGCAGGTGGAGAACAAGGAACAAGGCGAGGTGAATGTGGAACGAGGGGGAACAAGGCGATGCGATGCGAATGAGGAACAAGGTCAGCGACCCCAGGTAAGTCACGAATTTTGCATGCCGCTGCCATTGGCCGCCCCCTCTTTTTGTAGGCCGACAACAACAACAACGACAGGTACGTACGGTACGTACAACGATGGGTACGACGGCACGCAGGATGCGTCGAACAACAACACCAACATGTACGCAGACCATGACGATGATGTGTACAACAGCTGCGACAACGACAATGGGCACGACGACCACGACCATGACGTGTATGACAGCCACGACAATGACAACGACAACGCATACGACGGCCACAACAACGACGCGTATGACAGCCACGACAACAACAATGACGTGTACAACAGCCACGACAATGACAACGACAACGCCGTATCGACGGCCACGATGACGACGTGTATGACAGCCACAGCGATGACGACAACGCTGTATGACAGACGCAGCGGACATGACAACACAACGTACAAACACGCTGGATGTGTACGATGGCCACCACAACGTGTCAAGGCCACCACAGCGTGTACGATGGCCACCACAACGACAACAATGCATACGGCGGGGCTACGAGCGACACGGCCATCCTCTCGCCCCCTTTTTTTCTTCTTTTTTTCTTTTTTTTATCTCGTTTTCTCATTTTTTTTTCATGTTCATGTGCTTCTATATTTATTTGAACCAACTATGTACCCTCTCGCCTCCTTTTTTGTCTGTTTTGTATGTTTTTCTTTTATTTCTTTTGTTTTATATATTTTTATATATTTCTTTTTTATGTTTCAGTGGTGATGAACTTTGCTAGTAGATAATATTGTAGATAATAATGTAGTATATAGTTTTTAATATATTATATATACATTCTTACATGAATTTACTCTAAGAAAATACATTCCAATTAAAATCTGGCTATAGCTGGACTTTGTGAAATTCAATAAGTCTGCTCTCTGATGGCCTAAGCTGGAATATTGTTACCCAGGTATGGAGTCCAGGTGGATTCTAATTGAACTCCACCTGGACTCCACCTGGACTCCACCTGGCCTCTATCTGGCCTCCAGTTGGATTCAAGTGGAATTGCTTGAAGTCCACCTGGAGTCCATCTGGAGTCCACCTGAACTCCACCTATCAAAGATAATTTTCTGAACACTTGCATATGTTCCACATGGAGTATATGGGTGGAGGTAAAGTATACGACTTGGGGCGCCGGCCGCCCTTGTTAGTTATCTCCTGCTGGTGCTGCTTGCGCTGCACCCCAGGCTTCCTAAGGCTAGGGTCACTCCTAGTCTGTATCCCGCAAGGTTTTTGTTGTAGATAGGCTCTGCATTGGTCTCCTGCTCTGCATCGAGGTTGGCATTATATTCCCACAGTAGTTACCCCGTTATGTGTTCAGCACGGTCATTTATCGTAGGCTTCAGTGTTTCCAACGGACTCTTAGTAGTTTCGGGCGAACAGTCTCCTAGTAGTTACCTGATTGGGCATTTGTACTTAGCGACTGGACTGCTTTCGTGCACCGGTATACAAATTGATGATTTAAAAAAAAAAAAAAAAAAAAAAGACTGAACTAAGCTATCTACTTGCCTGAAGTCTGAAGTGAGTAACTAAGGAGTTCAAGTGGTGTACTACAGCTACATAGGTGTCTGTCATGTGATCCCATCAGTCTGAGTCTGAAATATCAATTCTAACATGATCACCCACCTGAACCAGATGATGCTAATGATCCTGGATTTGAGGAAGTGCAGTTTGCAGGTCTTGCTTCAGGTGCTGACCTCGCACATACAAGCAGGCTATGAAAGGCAATGATGCACACATGTGGGAAAAAGCTGCTACTACAGAATTCAATCTATTGCAGCATAATCTAACATGGGAGCGAGTTGAGCTCCCACCTGGTCAAAAGGCTATTGGGTCTGGTTGGGTCTTTAAGATCAAACGGAATGCAGATGGAACAATAGAGCGTTACAAGGCTTGTATAGTTGCCAAGGGCTTCAGTCAGCGTCCTGGTATTGACTACCATGAGGTCTTTGCTCCAACATTCCATCCTAGTGCATTCTGGTTGACTGTAGCTTTAGCAGCATTTGGAGACTTGAAATTGCGTTCTGTAGACATTACAGCTGCATTCACTAAAGGTGACCTTGATGAGGACATTTACATGCTGCAACCTGAGGGATTCCACCAAGGTGGTCCTAATGTTGTTTTAAAGCTGAAAAAGTCACTCTATGGTCTCAAGCAGTCTGTACGTCAATGGAACATCAAGTTACATGATGCATTCACTCAAATGGGTTACAAGCACATTGAATCTGATCGCTCTATCTACATCTACTCAGATGGAGATGTGAAGATCATTGTGCCCATTTATATTGATGACATTACATTTGCCTCCAAATCTGATGCTGCTATTGATAAGACTGTAAAGCAACTTGCTGCACATTTTACACTCCATGATTTGGGCCCTACTAAGTTTCTGCTTGGTGTTGCTGTGGAAAGAGACTTTGATGCAAAAACTATCACTTTGCATCAGCGATAGTATATTCTTGATATGCTTGACACATATGGCATGTCAGATTCCAATCCAGTCAAAACACCAATGGCAGTTGGAACTGTGCTATCTAAAGCAGATGGCCCTCAAAATGGAGATGAGGTAGAATACATGCATAATGTTCCATATCTCAATGCAGTTGGTTCTTTGCAGTACTTGGCTACTATGACCCAGCCTGACATTGCTTATACTGTGTCCTATTTGGCACGCTTTAACTCTAATCCTGGTCCTAAACACTGGGCTGCTGTCAAGCATCTGTTCCATTACCTTAGAGGTACATTGGATTTGAAACTCACCTATTCTGGTGCTGTTGGTCATGACAACTTCATTACATACACTGATGCAGCTCATGGTGATTGTGTGGACACTGGCTGCTCTACAAGTGGCTATTTGACATTACTTGCTGGAGGTGCTATTGGGTGGTCTAGCAAACTTCAAACTGTGGTTATCTTGTCTACAACTGAAGCAGAGTATATTGCTGCAGTTGAAGCAGGTAAAGAGATTGCATGGATGCGCAATATCTTATATGAGTTTGGCTACACCATTAATGAGCCCTCTGTATTGCATATGGACAATCAGTCATCTATTAGTGTTTCCAAGAATCCAGAACATCATGGATGCATGAAGCATCTTGACTTGCGCTATTACTGGCTTAGAGATGCAGTTAGTGCTGGAAAGATTGCACCTTCATATATTTCCACCAATGAGCAAGTTGCTGATATTCTGACCAAACCACTGTCATCTCCCAAAGTGGAGTTTTGTAGAGATAATATGGGACTTAAATCTTGATTTCTTGATTTTACTTGATTTTATTTTTCTATTTTATTTGTTTTTTCATTTTCATTTGCTGTTTCATTTTTGTTCTTCTTCATTTTGGAGACATGTCAGAACAGGGGGAGTGTTAAAACTGCATTTCATACTTCTATCTATAGATCACGTGATCCGATCTTTATCAATGATTACATCAGCATTGTTGATCTTTATCTATTTGATGCTCCAGATCTTTATCTTGATTCTTATCATCTATATGATGTCTATCAACTTCCTTTTGGGTTTAGATCTGTACCACATAGTATATTTCATTCTTTTATTTCTGAGACTGTTCAGATCACCGGGAGATGTTAGAATTGATATTTCAGACTCAGACTGATGGGATCACATGACAGACACCTATGTAGCTGTAGCACACCGCTTGAACTCCTTAGTTACTCACTTTGGACTTCAGGCAAGTAGATAGCATAGTTCAGTCTTTTTTTTTTTTTTTTTTTAAATCATCAATTTGTATACCGGTGCGCGAAAGCAGTCCGGTCGCTAAGTACAAATGCCCAACCAGGTAACTACTAAGAAACTGTTCGCCGAAACTACTAAGAGTCCATTGGAAACACTGAAATCTACAATAAATGACCGTGCTAAACACATAACAGGGAAATTACTGTGGGGATATAACGCCAACCTCAATGCAAGAGAAGAAACAGATAGAAACTTATCTACAAAGAACAACCTCGCGGGATATAGGATAGGAGTGACCCTAGCCTTAGGAAGCCTGGGGTGGAGCAAATGCAACACCAGCAGGAGATAACTAACAAGGGCGGGGGCGCCCAAGTCCAGCAGCCAAGACTAGCGGTACCAGCTCTCCTGGTTCCCACATACTCAACGCCGTTCGTAACGTGGCCCAGGTCCTGGGTGAAGGTAGTGAGTCGAACACCAAAACGAGTGGCGAACAAGCCCCGCCGAAACGGCCTACCCCAGCATAGCCAAACAACCACGAGCCAAGCGGATAATTGGCCCATGCCAACCAAGTCCGCCGAACGAAGATTCCCCCACAATGCCCAACGTCAGTTGTCAACCCGACGCCCGCAGTGGGAGTCAAGCGGAAGGCGAATGCTTTAGGGTTCATCTCCAAAATGAGTGAAGGTAGCACAACGTGGTTGGCTGCCTAAGCTCGCAAGTCCTGGGAGGACGATAGGTCCTTTTGCAGGTGAGGATGTGCGTGCGGGTTTCCCAAGGACACCCACACGGGCACGATGTATGACCATCGTTGAGATTGAACCGCGAATAATAAGACCCGATGGGCGCATGATTCAGAATACACCTACACATGCGTGCGTAGAGCTGGGGAGAGCTCATGTTCGCGAAGTGAACCCAGGGGTTATCTTTGCCCCTGGGCTGTGCAACGGCCCCGTCGACCGTTTTGAGTTGGAGAAAATTCTGTCCTCGATATTTGGGGTCTTGGAACAAGACATTCCAAGAGGCGCCAGCGGAGAGGGCAGCCTGCATACGAAGGCTGTCAAATGATGTAGCTGGGCGTGGGCCCAGTGCGACTTTGAGTTCGGTTGCGTACTCGTGTGCTTTATAGTGTAAGTCCCACTGCAGTCGCGAAGGGGACGTACACAAAGGTGATTGATTGGCCATCCTTGCACGTGAACCAGGTCTGAAGAGCCTCACAGACAGCCACAGAGTGGCCCTGTCCGGAGTGGATAGACGGATCGACAGCTCGACGGGCGGATGCCATCGAAGTCTGTGAAAATGAAATTGTCCGTGCAGTCATCATGCGAAGTCGCATTGACGATTGCAGAACGAATGGCATAAAGCTCTGCATCAGGGGCGGTGACTTTGCCTGCGACATGTCTAGCGCGCCAGCGCTTCGACTCCGCCGCTGAACAGGATGGAGGCCGCAATGGCTTGATACCGTCCTGAGAGGGGCAGACTGGCATCTGTCCCTGCATAATAGGTCCCGATATTCTCCGAGATCTTGTCCCGGAGCTTATCGATGTGTTTGGTGCGCTGCTTTAATTCCTTGTCGGCGTTGCCCTGAGAAATCTTGCAGTCATCGAAGTGGACTTGGTCCGCAAAGCGGTCCATCAGTCAAACACCTGGTCTGGAGAGCGGGTTCATCGGGAGGAGGGTCTCTGTGAGAGCAAGAACATTAGTGTCGGACTCAAAGAGAGTCCCACTAGTGCGGAAGATCTCCAGTTCAGACATAGTCTGGATCGAAAGAGTGGGGTGCGGCGTGATAGTGCCGCAGTTGAAGTGAAAGAGGAAGGCTCTCACAGGATGGGTCGGGGTCAGAGTGGCGAACCGATAGTCGGCTCGCTCAGACAAACGGCGAAGAAGAAGATTGATAGGGGGAGGCCCGCAAGGGCCTCCACCCCACCAGTCGGAGAAGTGCGGAATGCACCAGTGATCCACAGTGCAGCGAACGCTGCATTGTAGAGATGATGGAGGGCACCTTTGCAGCGAGCAGCTGCAAAGTACCAAAAGCGAAAGCCATACGTAACTATAGGAAGTACGTAGGCGCTGATAGAGGACGCGCTTCTGAACGGGGCGCAGACCACGAGTGGAACTACCAAGCATCTTCATCGCCTTAACGGTAGACAAAGCCTTGGTGGAGTAGTATCGGACATGCTCAGTGAAAGTGGGCTTGCGATCGAAATAGAAACCCAAGTACCGCCAATGAGTCCCAACGTCGCCATCGTGCTTCTGCCGCTCCCAGCGTTGCCTCTGCGCTTGCAGCATCGTCATCTCGCACTCCTGCGCCCCCCTACGCTCTCCTCTGCACGTTTTGCGGCATGAACAACCACATGCAAGCTGAATGCAGCCGATATCTCGACTTTCAAGAGAAAGCGAAGGAAAGCGTCCGCACTAGGTACAAGAACAGAGGTCAGAAGGCCAGGAAAGCGCAGGAGACATCTGAGAAGGATCCCAAGCCAGAATTCGCTGGAAATGCAAGTGCACTGTCTACATCCGCTTCAAACACCTCCCAAAGCGATGCTAACTTCGATTGGCTTGCAGACACAGGTGCCACTAGTCATATGACACCGCATCGGGCATGGATACCCAATTATACGCCCCTACATCGTCCCAGTCAAGTTAGCAGACAACACCATTGTCTATTCAGCTGGTTTTGGGAGTGTGATGATCAATCCAGTGATAGAGGGTCAGGAATTGTGTTCTGTAGAGCTTACACGAAGTTTTGCATGTTCCCCTGCTGCGCAACAATCTATTGGCTTGTTTATACCTTACCAAACACAAAGGCATCCGCATGGAAGTGAATGAGACCAACATGTTCTTTAAACGCTGACGGCACAACGCTCTTTACCGGCTACAGTCACCTCGCGAAATTGTGGCATTCTAGATGCATCCACTGAGCCAATTGCTGAATGTGCAAGCACAGCTTCAACTCTTCCAATGGACATCAATCTTTGTCATCGTTGCTGTGCGCACCACAGTCATGCTACGATCAAGCAATTGATACATGGTGATCTCGTGTTCGGTCTCGTCGTTACCTCCAAAGATCAGCCCGATCCGATTTGCGAGGCATGTCTGGCAGGCAAAATGACATCTGCACCATTTCCCAGCTCCACAAGAGAATCACTTGAACCACTTGAGCTGATCCATTCTGACCTTCATGGACCTCTCCCTGTTGCCAGTCCGGAGGGATACCGCTATTGGATCACTTTCCTTGATGACTGTACCAAGCTGCATGCTGTACTGTTCTTAAAGCAAAAGAGCAACGCTTTTGAGGCTTTTAAGATGTTCAAAGCATATGCAGAGAACCAGCTGAACGCTAAAATCAAGGCTATTCAAGATGACAAGGCTGGGGAATATATGTCAGCTGCTTTTATCAAATTCACTGATCAGTGTGGCATTGTACGACGTCACAGCACCAGGAATAGGCCCCAGCAGAATGGAGTTGCAGAGCGTGCAAATCGCACCATTTCCGACCATGCTACTGCTATGTTAGATGAATCCAATCTACCTGCGTCGTTTTGGGTCCTGGCTGTCTCTGCTTATGTCCATGTGTGGAATCGGCTCCCTACTGCGCCTCTGCTTGCTACAACGCCCTATACTGCTTGGTACAAGAATAAACCTGATATTAGCCATTTCCGGGTGTTTGGGTGCACTGCATATGTCTATATTCAGCGAGACAAACACAAATCACTGCAATCGCATACAGAGAAGTGTATCTTTGTTGGGTATCCATCAGGGTACAAGGGTTGGCAGTTTTACAATCCAGTCACAAAGAAGTTCATTATCTCAGAACGAGCTATCTTCGATGAAAGGAGCTTTCCAGGCCTCAAGCGGACGTCTCCAGTAAGCCTGACGCCTGTTGGCACTCCTGTGACCTTCCCAGATGTACCAGATTCGGGGGGATGACAACTTCGCTCCTGAGCCCGAAATTGCGCCAAACGACCCAAATGCGATACCACAGCCTCAGCTCGCACCCAACGACATTCCTGCTGCGTTTCAGCCACCAGTTGCGCCGCCTCCGCCAGATAACGCACAAATCATCCCAATTGTCCCAGAACATGCTCAGCAGCACCCTGCACCCGTACAAGCTCCAATACGCGCTCCTCGCATTCCTCGTCCGCCTAAGGGCACAATTGAGCCGTCTCGCCCGCTCTACACGCGCCCCCAAAGCCCCCTAGTGAATGGTGGAAAGTTGCACCTGCTCCTTCTTCTGCTGCGGACGATGACAAGTCAAATCCGTCTCTAGATGATGATATGGATGAAGTTCAATTTGCTGGAGCTGCTTCAACTTCTGACCCACACAACTACAAGCAGGCCATGAAAGCGATAATTCTGAGCGATTGAGCGAAACAGCACTTGCTGAATACAACACCTTGCTTCAGAACCGCACATGGGACATTGTGAACCTCCCACAGGGTGAAAAGGCTATTGGCTCTAGCTGGGTGTTTCGCATTAAATGCAATTCAGACGGCTCCATTGAGCGCTACAAGGCCCGAATCGTCGCCCAAGGCTGTTCGCAATGTCCTGGACATGACTATCATGAAGTGCATGCACCTACACCTTGCCCTGCGACGATATCGCACCACATTTGCTATAGCTGCTGCTGAGGACCTGGAACTGCGCTCTGTAGATATCTCAGCTGCTTTCACCAATGGAGACTTAGATGAGTACATCTACATGAAGCAGCCTGATGGATTCCATGAGGGCGCTCCAAACAAGGTCTGCAGGCTCCGAAAATCATTGTATGGTCTCAAGCAGTCAGCTCATCAGTGGAACATCAAATTGCATGCTGCACTCACTCAAATGGGATTCAAGCGAGTTGAAGCGGACAGATCTGTCTACATCTACTCTGATGGCCATGTTCGCATGTTTGTGCCCATTTACATTGATGATATCACCATAGCTTGCAAGGACGGAGCTGCGATTGATAGAGCGGTCAAGCAGTTAGCTGAACACTTCAAATGCAGAGATCTTGGTCCAACGGAGTTCCTGCTTGGTGTAGGCATCACCAGAGATCGCAAATCGCGCACAATCACTCTACACCAACGCCAATTCATTCTAGACATTCTAGAACGCTACAACATGACCAATTGCAGCCCTGTGTTGACTCCTATGATTCCTGGCACCATTCTCACCAAGGAAATGGGGCGATTCATCACCAGAAGATTTGCAATTCATGCAAAATGTTCCCTATCTCAGCTGTATTGGTTCGCTTCAATATCTTGCCTCTATGACCCGCGAGTGACATTGCACATGTTGTTGCCTATCTTGCACGCTTTAACAGCAATCCTGGTCCAAAGCACTGGGCAGCAGTCAAACATCTATTGCGCTATTTGAAGGGTACGCTTGATCACAAGTTGCACTACTCAGGCGAGCTGGGTCTAGACATGTTCAGCACATACTGTGATGCGTCTCATGGCGACTGCAAAGACACTGGACGCTCTACAGATGGTTATGTGACGATTATGGCTGGTGGTGCCATTGGCTGGAGCAGCAAACTGCAAGGAATTATTGCACTTTCTACCACTGAAGCAGAGTTCATTGCAGCTGTTGAAGCAGGCAAGGAGATAGCATGGATGCACAACATTCTACGTGAATTTGGCTACCACATAGCCTTTTCACTCTGTGGGAGGTCCACAATGTCCCATGTGCGGTTCTGAAGCAAGGTGTTGTATTCAGCAAGTGCTGCTTCGCTCCATCGCTCAGAATCATCGCTTTTCATGGCCTGCTTGTAGTTGTGTGGGTCAGAAGTTGAGGCAGCTCCTGCAAATTGAACTTCATCCATATCATCATCTAGAGACGGATTTGTTAAAGGTGGCAAGTTCGGAAACGTGCGAGACAGCTGTGGTCCAAGTTTCGTGGTCACACTGTATCAGACAGAGTGGCAATGAGGGCCTGAAGTCCGAAATGAGTAACTGTGTGTATTGAGACTGAACTATGCTGTATTCCACTTCGACCGGTCGCACTCCAAAGACAACCCCCTGTTGATCTGGGCTATGCACCGTACACCGGCGCGACCCCCTCAAACCCAAGCTGTATTGGCGGTACTTGGGTTTCTATTTCGATCGCGAAGCTCACTTTCACTGAGCATGTCCGATACTACTCCACCAAGGCTTTGTCTACCATTAAGGCGATGAAGATGCTTGGTAGTTCCACTCGTGGTCTGCGCCCCGTTCAGAAGCGCGTCCTCTATCAGCGCCTACGTACTTCTTTTTTTTATTTTTTATTTTTTATTTTATTTTTTAAATCATCAATTTGTATACCGGTGCGCCGAAAGCAGTCCGGTCGCTAAGCACAAATGCCCAACCAGGTAACTACTAAGAAACTGTTCGCCGAAACTACTAAGAGTCTGTTGGAAACGCTGAAGCCTACGATAAATGACCGTGCTGAACACATAACGGGGTAGCTGCTGTGGGGATATAACGCCAACCTCGATGCAGAGAAAGAAACACTTAGAAACTTATCTACAAAGAACAACCTCGCGGGATATAGACTAGGAGTGACCCTAGTCTTAGGAAGCCTGGGGTGGAGCGGGAGCAACACCAGCAGGAGATAACTAACAAGGGCGGGGGCGCCCAAGTCCAGCAGCCGAGACTAGCGGTACCAGCTCTCCCTGGTTCCCACATACTCGATGCCATTCGTAACGTGGTCCAGGTCCTGGGTGGGAGCAGTGAGTCGAACACCGATGCACTGTGGCGAACAGGCCCCGCCGAAACGGCCTACTACCCAGCAAATCCAAACAACCACGAGCCAAGCGGATAATTGGCCCATGCCAATCAAGACCGCCGAACGAAGACTCCCCCACAATGCCCAACGTCAGTTGTCAACCCGACGCCTGCAAGGGGAGCCAAGCGGAAGGCGAACGCTTTCGGGTTCATCTCCAAAAATGAGTGAAGGTAGCATAACGTAGTCGGCTGCCTAAGCTCGCAAGTCCTGGGAGGACGATAGGTCCTTTGCAGGTGAGGATGTGCATGCGGGTTTCCCAAGGACACCCACACAGGCACGATGTATTACCATCGTTAAGATTGAACTGGGAATAATAAGACCCAATGGGCGCATGGTTCAGAATACACCTACACATGCGTGCGTAGAGCTGTGGGGAGCTCATGTTCGCGAAGTGAACCCAGGGGTTATCTTTGCCCCCAGGCTGTGCAACAGCCCCGTCGACCGTTTTGAGTTGGAGAAAGTTCTGTCCTCGATATTCGGGGTCTTGGAACAAAACATTCCAAGAGGTGCCGCGAGAGAGGGCAGCCTGCATACAAAGGCTGTCAATGATGTAGCTGGGCGTGGGCCCAGTGCGACTTTGAGTTCAGTTGCATACTCGTGTGCTTTATAGTGCAAGTCCCACTGCAATCACGAGGGGACGTACACAAAGGTAATTGACTGGCCATCCTTTCGGGTGAACCAAGTCTGAAGAGCTCGCAGACAGCCACAGAGTGGCCCTGTCCGAGTGGATAGAAGGATCAACAGCTCGACGGGCAGAGGCCATCAAGTCTGTGAATATGAAGATGTCCGTGCAATCGTCAGCGCGAAGTCGCATTGACAATTGCAGAACGGATGGCATAGAGTTCAGCGTCAGGGGCGGTGACTTTGCCTGCGACATGTCGGGTGCGCCAGCGCCGACTCCACCGCTGAACAGGACGGAGGCCGCAATGGCTTGATACCGTCCTGAGAGGGGCAGACTTGCATCTGTCCCTGCATAGTATGTCCCGATATTCTCTGAAATCTTGTCGCTGGAGCTTGTCGAGGTGTTTGGTGCGCTGCTTTAATTCCTTGTCGGCATCGCCGCGAAATCTTGCAGTCGCCGAAGTGGACTTGGTCCGCAAAGCGGTCCATAAGTCGAACACCCGGCCTGGATAGCAGGTTCATCGGGAGTAAAGTCTTCGTCAGAGCAAGGACATTAGTGTCGGACTCAAAAAGGGTCCCACTAGTGCGGAAGATCTCTGGTTCGGACATGGTCTGAATCGAGAGAGAAGGGTGCGGCAGCGATAGTGCCGCAGTTGAAGCGAGAGAGGAATGCTCTCACGGGGTGTGTCGGGGTCAAGGTGGCAAACCGATAATCGGCTCGCTCAGAAAGACAGCCAAGAAGGAGGTTGATAGGGGGAGGCCCGCAAGAGCCTCCACTCCACCAGTCGGAGAAGTGCGGAAGGCACCAGTATCCACAATGCTTTGACCGCTGCATTGTAGAGAGATGATGAAGGGCGCCTTTGCAGGAGCAGCTGCAAAGTACCAAAGGCGAAAGCCATACATAACTATAGGAAGTACGCAGGCACGATAGAGGACGCGCTTCTGAACAGGGCGCAGACCTCGGAGTGGAACTACCAAGCATCTTCATCGC
>JAJIRX010000310.1:0-16015 GCA_023853785.1 Psilocybe azurescens | reverse complement strand
GGTTCTGCTCCTAATCTTGTGGTTCTAGCAAAGACTAAAGATGGAACAGAATATTTTCAACAAGCATTTAATATACAAGCATCTGAACAATTAAATTCATTATTAGGTGGCTTTGATTCAATTCTAAAGCACATGAAATCTGGGAATTTTGATTGGTTTTACATTCAATGCTGTTCTATCACACTCAAAATGTCATTCAAAAGCAGAAACAAAGAGAAAAGCCTCATCAAATTGATGATACTGAAGATGATGAAGAAGAAGAAAGAATGAAAACTGTATTAAAAGACACTGGGATATAGAAGATGATGAGGCATAAGAGTGTAGAAAAGAAGTGTATTCTAGTGTACCACTATAAATTATTTGATTTAATTTGAAGACTTTAAGAGCTTCATATAGACTTCTTACAAATAATCTATTTATAAGCTTGTAAGTCTACTACTCACTTAGATAATGAATTTAAAATAAATATACAAAAGCTCCATCTAGTTTCTATCTAGACCTTGACTATACTAATAAAAAAATGAATATTAAGACCTATGTGGAGTTTATACAGAGTCCATGTGGAGTCCATACAGAGTCTATATGGAGTCCAGGTGGACTCCATCTGGCCTCAAGTGGAATTGTATGGAGTCCACTTGGACTCCATCTGGACTCCATCTGGACTCCACTTATCAAAGATGACTTTTGAACATTTACATATGTTCCAGGTGGACTCCATATGGAGTCCACCACTTTGTATGAGTTGGTGGACTCCATATGGAGTATATGGGTGGAGGTAAAGTACACTTCAGAATGACAATTTTTCTGGTCTAGGACTGCTGAAAATTTCCAGTGAGATTCCAGTAAGATTCTGGTGAATGTCTGGTCAACATAAGTCCAACAGACTGTCCAGGTGGACTGTCTACTAGAATAATACCAAACCAACAGTCAAAGTCCAATGGAAATAACTGGACAGGACCAACAGAAGTCGAACAGGATACCACCAGATATGACCATTGGAATTCCAATGGACAAGACCAACAAAATTCTAATAGAAGTCCAACAGACAGCAAACAGAGGGTTGTTTATATTAGTATTAATAAAAAGAAAATATTAATAGAAAAAACTTAGATCAATTAAAGAGATATCACACATAGAATACAGTAGAATATAGAGTCAATAAACTGATGTATTTTTCTGAGTGTATATAGTCCTTATCAACAGAATTCTGTATTTTGTTCAGGCTGTGGAGTGAGCAGTCCGATGTGACACGTTCAAAGTCACATGACTCAAACATTTGTGAACCTGTGGCATGGATTCATTTCTTCCCACCCTTCATCTTTCCCCCCCCCCCAACACACACACCTTTCCCTTTCCACTCCTCTTTGCATAGATGGCTGTTCATGGCAAGGAACAAGTATAGTGGGCCCTACCAGTAAGTCATCCACCCCCATATTGGAATGAGTCAGGCACTAACAGATAACCCAGTAGATTTTCCCCTCCAGTGGACCTGCGTAAAGCTTGCAACACCTGCCAATATGTGAGCAGCGCCCAGCACCCACACATTTGAATGCCTGTTGCCTGCTGATTCACCAACAGTGCCCAGTGCCCATGCTTTTGTGCTCCCATACTCTGCTGAGTTGAGCCAGCGCTGCCCATGAGCCCCTCTCCTCCTCTTTACATGCAGCCTCCACTGACCCTGTGCTACGATCTCAAGTTAGAATCACGCAGTGTGCGTAATCTAACCACCAATCGTTTACAAGAACAAGTTCAAGTTTGAGTTGAGCAGGTTAAGCAGGTTGGATTCTCAAGAACTAGCTAAAGAATACAGTAGATCCTTCCTGGTATAAATACTATGAACTGTACAGCAAGTTGAAACGAGTTTGAATGTTCATCAGCAGATGTATATAAGAATAGAGGAAACAGATCAAGTGTTCATCAAAAGATGTATCATAAAAGATAGAAGTGAAAGTTCATCAGAGATATGATGGAGTTTTGTAGATATGATGGAAGGTGAAAGTTCATCAGAACATACAATGATGTATCAATGATGTGAATGATGACAAGAAAAGGAAAAGAAAAGAAAAGAAAAGAAAAGAAAAGAGAAAGGGAAAAGAGAAAGACTTGTCGTAACAGACCCCCTTTGCAGCACTGTCATGCTGCCTTTTGCATGCAAAACCCATCTGCCTCTTGTTGTAGCACCGTTGCACTCCATCTCACATGCAACACCCCCAGCCCTCTATTGTAGCGCTGTTGCTCTCTGTTTGGCATGCAACACCCACCCCAACGCCCCCACCTCTTTCGCAGTGCTGTTTTTCCCTGTTTGGCATGCAACACACACCCCATTGAGATGTTTAATGTGGGGTGTCTTTGTAATTGCCTAATACACAACACCCAATCAAATATTTATATTGATCAGTTCAATCTGGGAGAGTAACCTTGTAAGGCTTATTACAATAACTAGTTTAGCAGAGTACATACTTAGACAAACACTCTTAGGTGATCACTAGTAGCTAGAGAACTCTTTTAGACAGGCGAGTACACACAAGGCACTGAAATAGTAAAGGTGATCTCTCTATGAGGGTGATCACCAATATCAAGGGGATTGCTTTGGAGGCAAGTGTACACAGGACACTTAACAGTTCTCTTTATAAAATTCCAAACTCAAACTATCAAACACTATAAGCGATCATCTGTATTAACATGTTGTAAATCCTTAGTTTCTATAAACAACTGGGCACACTAACCCACAGTCCTTAGTTTACTATAGGCAACATCCTGAAACAGTCATATTTCTCTGACAGTCGTCCCTAGTTACTATAAGCAATCACTAGCCTTTATAGGGTTCCCACCCATACTTAACAATCCCCAGGGCAGTCTTACTATAGGCAATGTTCTGAACAGATGGAGTTCTCTGACAGTCATCCCTAGTTACTATGAGCAATTGCTAGCTGTATAGGGTTTCAACCTGTACTTAACTATCCCCAGGGCAGTCCACAGATGACTTATAAAAGCCTACTTATCAAGTCTAATGGACCTGACATTGAATATAACAATGGCAATTGCTCATGAAACCAGGTAGCGCCTAATTGCTTAAGGTGAACTGTAGTGTTCGATTTCTTATCACACAAATCGCTAGTCTTCAAAGTATTGATACTTGGAATTCTTATTCAGAGTAAATTCTGATATCAAATTCAGGGTGTATATTACTTGGTTTCTATTCTAAGATACAGGGCTGTTTTTATAGACTAAATAGATACTTTGGCTTGTGATAATTGAAAGAGACTAAGAGAAAAGGAAGTAAATGGACCACGTGTTGCCTAGCCTTTGCTGCACCAATTATAATAGTGGAAAGTACTAGTTTGCCTGGGCTACAGTGCTTATTTGAAGATAACATTGTTGTGCATGTGGCAGTGCCTCCTTGGGTAGCGACCAACTGACTTATTTTATCAGATGGCTTGTGGCTAAGGCATGTCAGGACTAGATTGCTTAGGGGTATATTTCCTAGGAAACCCTACCAAGGTTCCCAAGCACAGTTGCTATTGGTTTAGGACTTCCTGGAACAGCAGGTGCCCTTATCATGAGGCAAGTTACCTCTAGTATTGTGTGGCAATTGCTGACTGGGCAATCCCTCACTTACATTGGCTGCATTGCAAATTACAAGTTTTTATAGTTGGATCTCATATGCTGAGTTGTACACAAGATTTCAATTGCCAATACATTCAGTCTGTGGGGCAATCACCCATGTGGTGCAGTGACAATGCCTGATCCCCGAGCAGTTGATTGCCTAATTTAGTGAACAGCCTTTGTGAGGCCTGGACACAGTGATCGCTTTTGCTAATTAATAAGATTTTTATCACTTGGCAATCACTTGTTAAGAGACTGATAGATGTTTCCTCCTTGTAAAAGCCAAGGTTATTTCTTAGGAGTTCTTCCTTGCATAGGACTACTCGTGCTTACCATAAAAGTGTCGCATCACTAAAAATTCCCACACTTAGATCAAATATTCTGCTTGAATTTCCTGTGGCTTGGGTATATCCTACAATTTGGTTCTTTGTTGGACTATCAAGATGAGAGTAAGAATAAATTGTAACAAGAATTTTGAGTAGAATTATACAGTGGTTTAGTTATAAAATCCAGACATGGCAAATGTTATGCGTCTGCATTTCTTATATAAGTGACACTTTTTATGGTGAGTATGAGTAATAGCATGATCAATAGGACAGGCAATCACCTCGGGCACTCAGTTAGGGTTGCTTTGATAGCTGTGTAGGAAACTAAAGGTAGTCTTTGATTCATAGTGCTGATTAATAGGCCACACTACACCTTAGTTAGTTTGTAAGGTCTACTACACTTGTTGGCCCACTAGGAAGTGAAGCCTCAGAGCCTAATAGTCTGGCGTATCTCCTACCCTTTGCTAGTATATTGTACTAGTTTATTACAGATAACAATCACAAAAATAAGGGCCTCTGTGTCTCACTATGAATTGTAAGCTCAGAATAGTTTACACCCTTTCAGTGCTTATTTTAGGAGCATATAGTAATATTCCTTATATACAATAGCTACTGATGAGTCTATAAAGACAAAATGGCTACTTTGGATACCCTCTAAAGCTATTTAGCTCTGTACATCTTTCACTCACAAGTTTTATACAGCTGCTTGTATTTATTAAACACTCTCAACCCTCCACCCAAACCCTCATGAGCTTGATCAGCTCTATTGTAATTAGCCAGTAAGACCTCTGATATTCCTGTATTAATACAAGTAAGATTACAAAGATAACACTAAAAGATTAGAAATTGATAATTGATTCACTAAGAATGGGTGCTTAGCTTGGTAAACATGTGCTTATTTTAGGAGTACATAATAATATTCTTTATATACAATAGCTACTGATGAGTCTATAAAGACAAAATGGCTACTTTGAATACCCCTCCAAAGTCATTTAGCCAGTGCGTAACCAACTCACAAGTTTTATACAGCCAATTGCATTTATACACCCCTTTCATCCCAAACAATAAAAAAATTAGCAATCAATAGTCAATCTGCTAAGAATAGGTGCTTAGCTTACTAAACAAGCACTTATTTTAGGAGTACTTAATAATATTCCTTACATACAATAGCTACTGATGAGTCTATAAAGATGAAATAGCTATCTTGGATAACCCTCCAAACCTATTTAACTAGTATTGTCCCACATTACTTACAGTGTAACACACAGCCTTTTGCATTTATTTGCGCTCCCTTCACCCCTCACCTCACATAACATGAAGTGGACAAATTCCTTGTACTTCTGCTCACTAAGAAGAATCTTGCCTTTGTGACAGAAAGCTCTGAGACTGTAGGATGTAAACTTGTCCATTGCTGTATTATATTTCCATCAATGAAGATGTGGGTGAGAGGCAATATGCAGACAGAAAAGCTGGAAATTAGTGCAGATCAGAAGAGGACTCATTGTAGTCGTCTTCTGGCGGATTAAGAGTCCCTCCAGCCAATAATGAATATAACTCTGTAGTTGTATTTTAACTTATAGTCTGTGAAACATAAACTGAACACATACCTTGGCCGTGCTCCTGCTTGAGAAAGGCTGCCATCATGTGATGTTTACCGCAAGCAAGGGCTGCCAGAATGATGTCTGCTGTCTTGTCAGTGAGCAGGTAGTAACATCGTACAGTCTGCTGTTGAGGCTGACGATGTGCACGACCACGGATCTGCAACTCGTCTTGAGCACTCCATGGTTGGTCCTTTGAAAGATCAGTTTATGAAATTGTGTACTATGAGAGAAAGCATACAAGAAATATAATCACTGACGCCACAGTGAGATTGAGACCGACAGATCCAACCAAAGACATAATCAGCACGTGGATATTTGAATCGGTACAGAAAATTTTCACGACTTGGGCGCGCTGTTGGAAACTCATTCGACTGTCAATCCATAGATATTTGACTCTGTAAAGATCAAGAACCTAAATCATATTATTAATCCTGCACGAAAACGTATGAACTCTTCACATACATTGCGAAGCAAAGGACCAAGAGAAGGGAACTCTTGGGAAATCAGGATTTTGAGCATCTGTTGGGTTTGTAATCTGGGTTCCAAAGGGAGGAGTGGGGAAAGACAAGTTCACCGTCCACAATGTTCAACTTGGGAGCATTGTCACGGCTCAGCAGGTGAACGCACATGCGAGCACAGGAATCAAACTTTGTAGACTTGAGCTCATTCCATTCATCCAGCGATGAAAACTTGGATATTTTTCTCACTCATGCTTTTGCGAGCAAAACCAACCGATATACGATGATCTATGTAAAAGCTTCATGAGGCAACTAGCAGAACACTGTTCGCTGAGGACACACTGCCCAACATATGTTAGGACAGTCTTGAAGAAATGGATAGAGACCTACCATTTTTCATCTTGTCTGCTTTCTCGTGAATGATATCCATTTCAGCGCTCAGTCACTTTGAGGATCACCAGTGTGTCAATATACAGTGGTAGGTCAATCAATGGCTGATTTCTCCAGTCCTTACTGCTGGTCGTTTGTCAAAGAATACGGTCTTTGAAGAGCATCTGCATCTTCTGACCAGTTCTCTTTATAAAATCCATCATGGCCTCGCTCTCCATCTCTTTGGTCTCATCATCCATACAGTGTTTAAGCTGACAAAGCTCTTTTAAATCAGACTTTTGTTCTCAGTTGCCTCTTGGCTTAGAAAATACGGAATGCCAACAATCCTGCCCATACCAGCAATATCCTGACAACTCATTAGCCTGGTTCATCCAATATATATGTGAATAGCCACCTTCGTCAAGTCTGAAGGGGTGTTGCAGTCATGCCAAACCGCAAAGTAGCACATTCTATCAGAGCAAGTAGTGAGATGTGCTTTGCACCTGTATTCCTGAATACATGTGCCTCATTGATGGTCACAGAGAGATAATCATATCCATACAAAGTATTCTTGACATTGGTCGCATAGTTGGGAAAACGTTTGGGAATCTTCCAGGGCTCCCTCACCAATTTTAATGGTGCAAAATAGAGAGTGCCAAACTCCTGCTGCAACGCCCTGCATGAAATAATTGGCACCGAACGACATTTCCGAGTTGAAAAATGAGCTTACCAAATGCGGTGCTATGATTATCTTATTCACATCATTCTTTGAAGTATGGAATGGCCCCTTTGGATCCCAGAATTGGATACATTGGATTTTGGATGTCCCATATACGAGAATATCAACCAATCTGCGTTTTGAAGATCATTTTGAGCTTGGTCTCCACTGTGCTATCAGTGTCCCAGGTACAAGAATAAGGGATGGGAGCCGCAGTAAAGTTGACGAGTTCCCAAGGAATGGTGTGTTGAAGAGTAGAGGAGGTAGTGGGGCGAGATAGTTTCTGGCGCATGGCAACATCAGAGAGGAAAGCAATAACGGTAGCCGCCTGGAATGTCTTCTCGAGCCCAACTTCATCTGTAATGAGGGGCGCCGCGAAGGGCGAAGTTGTGTTGGCTTTTGCGGTCCAATTCATCCTCATAAGAGCATGTACACCGGCGAAGTTGGTGCCAGTGCAGGGATATGGGCTCTATTTGTGAATCATTTTGAGCCAATTTGGGCTTGAATTGATTAGGGTGAGCAGAATCCCATGGAGTGATTCCCCCTTTATGACGGGTACAAATTGAATGGGATTGGGAGCTGCGATGGCGGAAAACCCAGATTGCGAGCAAGCACTTCTGGCGTCATTTTTGACTGGACTTCAACACCAAGATCAGCGCTGTCGTCAAAACCACCGACTTTTAACGCAGTGATGGGGTGTTGATCCTGCAGTGCAACAGAATCTAGAGGGTCGGGAGTGTTGAAGAAATCTTCGTATAGATTCATGAGGTCCTCTATATCTTCCTGGGACGCCCAGGGATTTTAGCGCTAGGGTATTGAGCTTTGCTTCCCTAAGATATGGTAAGATAACACATATGTTGGTTGAATTATTATACATACCAGACTTTGCTTTTGCAGAGGTAACATTTACCCAAGGATTAAATTGGAGCATTAATTCATTTAATTTGCCCTCCATGTGCTGTACTTGTTAGTTTTGTGATTAAACACTTTGTTTCTAATGTTCTACACTTGATATTTGGACTTGTACAAATGGACACTTAGTTAGAATTCGCTCTTTTTTGGTGTTTTTGCACACTGTTCTGTTAATAACTTTTTGTAGAGTAAAGTTATTCAAATTCTGATCACTGATCCGGAATCCCCTCGTTGAGACGGTTCCGGTGATATATAATTTGTCATGTAATTATAGGTTTGGTGTTTTGACGCAATATTGTGGACACCTATAGTCACGCCTTGCTATTTTTAGACACTTAGCCATGTAAAAGACCAGTATTCCTACTATGTCTGAGGAAACAAAGAGACTAGAACAAGATTTGGAGTCTACAGAAGCAATTTACTATTTTCACTCATACTTGTCATTGTTGCGCATTTGAGATTTGACTCTATTGTTAGTCATCAGTATAGCTACTGATTTGTGCATTATTGTCTATTTCTAACAGTACTCTCTCCATCGCATCACTGATCCAAAGCACGCCGACCAGAGCTTTCCAGCCGCCGCAAGCTTGAGGATGACAGCTTGAATCTTTGCTTTTGTAGCTTTGTCTTTGTCAAGCGCGAGTAGTGCTAAAGACAGTGGTAAGTGAAAGAAGATATAGTATACAAGAATAAATCAAACCTTCGAATGCTTCTATGGCACCCTTCTCCAAGCTCACAATACGACTTTTACTGCGCGTTATTTGGTTGCGTGTGTTGTTGAAAGTTCGTTGATTATATTATGTGGAGCCCAGCGAATGGATGAATTTACTCGTAAATGGCTATCGAGAGCCTCTTCCCCAAACAGAGCTTGTGCAACAAGATGCAAGAATCTAGCAACAAAAGCTGACAGTACTGAATTGTGAGTGAGATTAATGTGTAACATGGAAAAGGGAGACCAAAACTAACAAAGTGCCAAAATGTTTGGAAGAAGATCAGATGGTGAAGTGGGAGGAAACACCTGGAGAGATGTATGTCAAAAGGTTGAGAGGATTGCTGCTGTTCTGCATGTAGATGAGATCTAACATGCTAAAGTAAACATGAGAAGTTATTCACTCACCCCTCAGCCCAGTCTCCACACCCTTAAGCTCTTCTTCTGCATCCAGTTGCAAAAGATCTTGCATGACATCAGCATAGATTTGAATGCCCTGGGAGGTGTACGATGAATTCACATACATTATCAATTTCCATCAAGACAAATACAATGTACACAAACATGATCATAGCACCAACTACAGTCCAATCAACAAATCAATATCATACACTACAGGTATCAGAAGAGAACATACATTGAGATGCTGAACACCTGTAAAGTTCCAATATCATCACAGAGTTCACAGTGGTCTGTTGTAAAAAATTTGTTGGTATAATGGGAAATATATTAAGGTGGTGTTGAGAGATGATGGTGGTACAAGTTCAAGAGGTGTTACCTGGTTCCACTCCCATGAGTGCAGTTCTTACTCTCACGAAAATTGCACACGAAATGACCCCAAATACATATCATTTCTCTCACGTGTACATCAGTCAAGTAGGCCGGTAGGCCGAGACATTCAGGTCATCACAGAATTTCATTCGAATCGTTATTAAATACGTAGTGCAAGAGTTAAAAGGGACAGAAAAAATGCAGTTTTAATAAGATAAAGGAGAGTGTAGACGAACATGCGAAACAAGGGGGCATATATCATTCCAAGAAATAGCGAATGTGAACAACCAAATAAAAGCCAGTGACATTCAAAGGCGAACACAAACACGAGCAAGAATGTAATATTGACTTGTCTTTTCAACAGACACCTAACGACAAGGACCACAGGCTACCAGAAAAATAAAATAAAACGAGGTCGAAAAGGCGAATGGAAACAAAGAAAACGGTGAAGCAAATGGAACATTAACAGACCATGTCGTGAAAGTGCGATTATCGGACCAATGTCGATGTCGATGTCGGTCGTTTTGGGGATATTGGGGACTGACTTGGAATTTTTGGTGAATGCCGAACAGGAAGGGAGGCCATGCATGAGACGCAATGCGACGATGAATACGATGATATGGCGGTGCAACGACGAGGTGGTGACGACGAGGTGATGACAGCGAGAGCAGAGAATGAGGGAGAGGGAAGGGAAGGGGACAACGAGCCGCGAACGAATCTACTCGGGCTTGATCTTCCCAAACACAGCCGCAGCAGCGACGCTGAGCAGCACCACGCCCACCGCCGTCTGCATGTTGATGCTGTTGTTGCCGTCCCGGTCCTTCGCATGTGATGACGTCGACGATGAGAGCTTGCCGTTCAGTGCCTGTACGACCCAATCCCAAATCACCGACGAGGACATCGGCAAGTGAACGTGGCCGCGAACCGATGAAACCCACGCGGTCGGTAATGAAGAAGCCCACGACGAGGACATCGAAGAAACCCACGAAGGAAGCACGACCGTCCAAGCAAACACCAACCCCGACCACACCCACACCCAAAAAGAAATGAAGACCCAGAACAAAATTAGCAACGCATCCTTCGCAAACGTCGAATAAAAACACTCGCCCTGCTTTCTTCATCTCCCTGTTCATCGTCCCTCGTCCTCGTCGGCGTGGTGCCCGGAAACCGAATCGCCGTCGAGATCCAGCCCAGACGAATCCACGCTCAGAGGATGATGATGGCGCCCTTTCGCGGACTCTCCGTCGTCCAGCGAGGAGGTGGCGCTCTCCGACAGCTTAAGCACCACGGAAGGCTCAGGCGTCGCGAGGCTCCTCTCCGGATCCAGCACATTTCCAATGCCCACCACAGCTTTTTTCCTTCAACGCCGCCTCCTCCTCGCCATCAGACACCTCCCCATCGCCCTCGCCCTCACTAGCACTCCCACTACCAGCAGCCGCAGCCGCAACGACAGCCGCCCGCTTCTTCCTCCTCTTATACCTTCCAGAGTCCGAGCCCGAACTCTGCGAACGCGAACTCGGCGGTGTTACCAGCCCGCCCCTCGCATGGCTTTTAGACCATTCTTCTTCCTCTCTCTCCCCACCTACACCCGCTCCAGCAGAAACAGCCTCAGCAGCCCTCATCCGCTCCAACCCAAACTCCACCAATCGCGCCCGCGCCTCCCACTCCTCCCGTGCCCTATCCAATCGCGCGCGCTCGTCCGCCCACTCCTCGCGCACGGCGCTCCATTGGCCCTCGACCGCCTTTTTCCAGAGCTGCATCTTCTCGGCGAGGGTGTGTGTGAGCGCATCGTCGTCATCGTGCTCAGGGTTGCCTCCGCCTCCGCCTCGGTCTCGGTCTTGGTGGCACTAACGTCGGCGGCAGAGGAGATCGGCACAGCAGCAGCAGCAGCAGCCCTCAACAACCCTCCAGCTCCTCCACCTTGCGCTCCAATCCGCGAATCGTGCCCTGCGCGAGCGCATGCTGCTGCTCCAGCGCCGCCGTCAGCGCGACGGTGCTCGACACCTGCAGGGCGAGCTTCGTCACCTCCTGCTTGAGCACGTCGCCGTCGCTGCTGCATTCGTGTACTGCTCCTTCTCGATCTGAGTCTTCGTGGCGCTGCTCGTGGTGCTCGGCCTCGACATCCGACTCGGACTCGGACTCCCATCCTCGCCCTCATGCGATTCCACCCGCCTCCACGCAAGCGGCGAACTCACACTCGCCCTCCTCGAACGATCGCTCATGCCCATGCCTAACATAGACGGCTCAGGCGTCCTCGGCCGCCGACACCTAGGTCCTCCCGCCTCCTCTCCTCCGCTTCCTCCTCCGCGTTTGCGTCCTCCTCCGTTTCCTGGCGTCTGACTCTGACTCTGCTTCCGTTTTCTCATGACCAACCCCCTCCTCTTGCTCGTGCTGCGCCCCTTCAACAGAACCATGCACCTCCACCTCTGCAGGTGCCCCATGCTCGACTTGGGCACCCTCCACATTCTGCCCATGCCCATCCTCTCCACGCTCAGCACGCGCAAGCTCCTCCTCATCCTCCTCCTCCACGCTCTCCAGCTCATGAGGCACGACAGTCGAGATGCTCCTCGCATCATCATCGTTATCATCTTCCTCGCTATCCTCCTCTTCTCCCTCCTCACTATCGTGTTCTTCGTTATCCTCCTCATGCCCATGCCCATGCCTACGTTGTTCTTGATGTCCACGTTGTCGAGAATCAAGCCCACCCGCCCCCGGCCCTCGCATAATCATCTCCCTCAACACCCCCACCTCCCTTCTCATCGCCTCCTGCTCTTGCAGTACGCCCTCCAGCTGACACACCCGCTCCAAGTGGCCCACGAGCCGTGCCTGCGTGTCGCGCAGCTGCGACTGCAGGTCCTGGATAATACCTGCTGGGAGCGCGGGGCCGTGGACGTTGTCGCTGGCGTTGGTCGTAGAGGCAGAGGTGGAAGCGACAGCTGGCGCAGTAGCGGAGGACGAGGAAACGGATGACGGCTGTTCTCGCTCGGCCCTAGACGAAGTTGAAGTGGTTGCTGCAGGCGGGGGCGACGGCGACGTAGACGTCTCTACGCCCTCCTTCTCCTTCTCCTTCCCCGCCGCCTCCGTTGAAATCGAGCCCGGCACAGCGACAGGCGCAGTAGGCAAAACCTCCGGCAGCGGAGGGTGCAGTGGTAGCAGCAGCAGCAGAAGACTGAGAAGGCGACGGTAGTTGAGCTACATCGGGCAGCGGCGCGCGTACAGGCGGGAGATGCGCCGGGAACGACGGGAGATTAGCAGGCTAGAGAGTAGAATAAAAAAGGAATGTCGTCAGCATATATGCGCATGGAAATGGAGATAAGACAAAGGAAAGACAACGCGACAAAAAATTAAATAAAACTCAAAGCGCATTTGGCGCAACAAAGAAAAAAAAAAAAAAAAAAACTTACCCCACCCACAAGAACATCGCCCACCTCGCCCATCGCACCCATCAACCCGCCCAACTCCGCGCCCGTCACCCGGATGCTGCTGCCCATGCAGCCCGCCACCGACACCCGCAACGCCCCTGTGCATCTGCTGCTGCTGCATAAAATGCTGTTGCTGCTGTTACTGTTGCTGTTGGTGCTGCTCCGCACGCGCAGCGACTTGCGTGTCCTGCTCGGTGAACACGCACACGACGCGCGCGGCGACTCTGTGGTGGATGATCGTTTTGTTGTCCTCGCCTACAATATGGATGCCTAATTCCTGTTATATGAAAAGGGGAGTGGGTGAATGATGATGGAAGACGGAGAGGAAGGACATACGACGATATTATCACTGTTGAGCTCGAAAGGATCCGACTCATGTCCCTCGCTGCTCAGCCGCTCGCCATTAATAAAAGTACCATTCGAGCTCTTCACGTCCTTAATATAAATCTAGAAAACATCCAAGAAAAAATCCATACGTCAGCCCACCAACAAAGAAAAAGAAAACGTTGACAAGCGCACCTTTCCACCCTCCTCCCACACCTCCGCATGCTGTCTACTCAACACCTTACTATCAAAAACCCATTCCGTTGCCCAGGCGCCGTCTTCGAGCTCGTCTGCCGCCCGATCTTCGTGTGCAAGCTCGTCAGGGCGATGTGCTTCAGTGCCCAGGTGTCGTTCAGCGGGTACAGGTATAGCGCCGGGAGATGGCGTTCGAGGACGGAGAGTTGGATCGCTGCTGAAGGAGCTGTTGCAAGGGTGCGGGTGAGGGCATGGTGCCGTGTGCCGCGTTATGGGGTAGATGTGGGGATGGGTGAGGTGGGGGTATGGATGGATGGATGGATCGGATGAGGTGGGGTGGGGTGAGCGAGGTGAGATGTGCGTGATGGTGTTGCTATCTCTGCTGAAGTGGTCGTATCTGAAGCTCTCCAAAGGCCACAAGCGGCTTTACAGACAGACGGCGAGGACGAGGACGAAAGGAACCATGGTGGGATTCCGAAAGGATGGCTTCGTCACAGCACTGCTTAGCTTGGCGTCCCTCAACCCATCCTGTTGAGAGATATAGGAAAGTAAATTAGAACAGAAAAGAAACAAATGTAAACGTAGTACCAACCCAACGGACGGGATCACACGTCGGAGTGATCGTGTGATAATGTTTAGGGAGGTCGAAACGTGATCAAAGGCCCCGGAGACATGTCCAAACTTCTCCCTCCCACGATTGTCGACCTTCTAATAGCAAACAATCAGGAAAATTATGTAGTCGCCATATCTTAGACTGTCGAGTAAAAGACTGTGCTCCCTCACTGCATCCCGTATGCCTCACTCGAAAAATCTCATTGCCAATGGGATCACCGATGTAATGTCATTTTTGGATTGCAGTAACTTCTTAACTAACTTTCAAAAGTCATACTATACGAAATATCCACAACTCGGAACCTATTCTAGCTGCCAGATGGTCCACCCCTGCCTCCCACCCCCTCTTCCTAATTCCCTCTTCCTTCATACACACACGTACAATGGCTTATTTCAGCCAACTTCTGATCCGATAACACATATCCAGCATGCTGAACGGGGTACGCATCACTTCAACCCTGCGTCTTTCGAATCCCGTCATGCAGAGCCGACTTCTCGAGGACATAATACCATATAGAGCATTCTTATATCTGTCTGAGACCCTTCCCGCGAACTTCCACTTTATAATAAAGATTGTTTTGTACATATGCGTGCCTATGAAATTCGCCGAAGAATACTACTTCTTGAAACCTTACCCTTTCCAATTCCTCTCCACGTAGCCCATGGTGTCTCATGGACAATTCCATTCCTTCCCGCATACTTCTGTCGTTGTCGCGCCTACCTCCCTTTGTTTGGATACAGTATGAAGCAACTCAGGGTGTGTAATTCATTTTCTTGACGAATAATAACGTATAACATTCTGAGCTTACAGCGTATGATTCTAATTCGCGAACCATTCTCCTCATTACCCTATTCTGGACGCATACATGCGTATCATTTGCTCAGTCTCACTCGCCAAACCCCAGGAGAATGCCCTTCTAGAATGCCAAATTAATATGTAGCAGCTCGACAGTCTGCCTCTTCAAATCCAGTATGAATGTAAGTTCAAACTTATCTGCTAGATTCAAAGATTTGATGTAGTACAACCTTACAGTAGAAGTGAGGAAAGAGCCATGTCTGACATTCCGCCACGGACTCAGAACATGCTACGCGTTCTCTATGGCATACGTCGATTAAAGCTTGTTCCAAATGGTAAAAATGAAGGCAGTCCGGAATAGAATGAGAGAGCACACAGGAGTATTGATGAAGGACGATGCGGGAGCGTGAGGTGCGTCATCGAGAGCGTTTATCCGTTGTTGTTGAACGTCGAGTTCTTCGAACGTCTTCGTCGGCTTGTTCATGCTCACCCTCTTCACTATCACTGTTTCTCACCTCTCCTTCAATAGCATATATATATATCTGATCCACAACAAGATCTAGGGCTCTCAACAACCCTGCGCTTCAAAAAGTCTCCTCCTCCGACCAAACGTAAATTCTCCCGACTCTCATCATGCACTCGAACTATTTGTGGACTCGGGTTTATAGATCGTCACTAACAGTTTCGATATCTACCGCCTTATGTACACCATCGTCGTCTGAGCACCTCAGAATCCCGTATCTGCATCCGCGTTGTTATTGTTCATAGGGATGGACAACGCTCGGAGGTCTAATACTATTAGCTCTTTTACCGAATCTCGTAGTTTTCATCATGGATATCGGCAATTTTATTCACAGCTTTCCGTCGAGACTTGGATTACTGAGTCTACATAAGCGGTCTGGCCTGTTATCCTAGATCCATGATAAAAAGAGCTTTGATTATTTGTCGATCTTCGCAGGTCGTCAGGATATTGAACGTGACTCAATTCGATGCTCGACAGATCGAGGAACTCCATCAAAGGCAATAGGCGTTCGTCCTTTCCGGCGTCTTTCCCACTTGGAGCTTCTGCAAGTTCACATTGCACGGCATTTTCTGTGTCCGTGACATTTAATTTTGAACTAGTGGTTATATTTAGCTGATTGGTGTTCGTGACATGTGAAATCGATTCATAATGAAAGGGATGATAAGCATCACTA
>JAJIRX010000309.1:0-79101 GCA_023853785.1 Psilocybe azurescens | reverse complement strand
CCAACGGCGGACTGTCAATAAAGTAACTTATTCAAGTTAACTTGGCTCACTTATGCCAGCCAAGTTAATCTGTTCACTTATTCCCACGCTTGGCCAAATTAACTTGGGCTCACTTACACTAACAGTCACTGGTTGCCAGTAACTTTACTTGTACCCTGTTGGTAATTCTCTAAGTAAATAATTTTGGACACCATATAGAAGTAATATAAAGACAGTTAAGAAGTTTTAAAGTGAAAAACACTGTTTGTGCAGTCTATGTGCCAAGTTAGCTACTCAATGCATATTGGGAAGAGAGGTCTGTGTTATGTTCAGAATATGGGGGTGGTCAACTTGAACAAGATGCCAATTTTTCCACAGAGCACTGGAAATTAATTTATGCACAGTATTATTTTGACTGGGTATACAGAATACTTCACAGGTCTCCTCGTGTAATATAATTCTCTGTATCGCACCTGGTAAACATTATTAGATCACAAGCTTATCAACTTACACCTGTACTGAGTGTTCATTGACCCTTTCTCTCTTGGATATTTGCATAGCTAAATGATTAATTTATATTCTGAAACCTTACCTATCAAGTTACTTATTAAATTTGCTGGTAAAGTGAGAATTCTAATTTGAATTAACTTAAATTGGGTGTTTAAGTGAAAGTGACAAGATCAGCTTCAAACTTGGATATTTAAATTTGAAGTATTTACATTAACTTTGGCTGTAGAAGTGAGAAAATTTTAGTTATGAAAGTGAGTAACCCTATGGTACACTAAAATAGTACTACTATGATGGCTTGTTATGCTTACTCTGCCTAAAATTCTCTTCTAGAACTATGTTTTGATTTTTAACAGACCTAGTTCAGGTCTTTGCACATCTCCTAAAAAGAATTGAATTATTCATGATAAGATTGTGTGGAAACAGGCTTAAGTGCCCATCCCCAAGGTCATATTTCTGCAAAAAGGTTCTCATTTAGTATCAGTATTTCAATTGACCATACCAACTCCTGAGGAGTTCTCTACTGATCAAAGATTTTTTACACATGTCTATTGTAAATTTTGGCGTTGAGTACAAGGGAGACAAGTGTGAATAGGTCAGATAAGCTACCATCTTTACTTTCACTTACTTTGCCTGCAGTGTGACATGGCTTTGGCACTCAAGTTAGTGACATTAACTTATTCCACACAGCAACAAAGTTACTTATTCTCACTTGGCTTGTGACAAAGTTCACTTGTACACTATAAGTTAGTCACAAGTGAATATAAGTTACTTTTGTATGGCCAAGTTAATTGTCATAAGTTACTTTGTGAACCACCCCAACGGCGGCGTATAGTGGGCTGTAGGCAAGGAAGAGGCAGTACCTATTATGCTCTATATATACAGAAGAATCGGAATATGACCTATGACTTGATCACAAAATCTTAATGTTGCTTATTAGTTGGACAAGATATACGTTCGCATTGATGGAATGGCGGATTATGCAGGACAACTCCGATCGAGTCCTCTGCTGATGGCCTGGCAGAAGGGGTGACAGAGATGAAATAGTACGCAAATGTCACCTTGAATGATATCATGGGCACTCCGCTTACATTACTATCCCAGTAGTTAGAGATCCCCGGATTTTCTCAGGATTCAAGATATTTACTGCCCTAATCTCCTGATTCACTCCCATTCTTCTGTATATATAGAGCATAATAGGTACTGCTTCTTAGGTATACAGACCAATGTTCGCAGGAGAGCGGAAACCGAGGAGACTAAGGTATGACTGCGGCGAGGACTATCGATGGACTTCGGTGGACTCTTGTAGCCCAGCTGCAACTCAGCGTCTAAAACGCGACTCACCGGAAACCTGTCAACCTGTCTTTCAAGCCGCACTAGAAGCAATCTCCATCGGAATACACACAGTGAGGACCAACCAGCCCAACGTACCGACTTCAGGGGATGCACCAGATTCCGCACGACAACCATGGAAACGATCTACGACTGGTTGTTGATCTACGGCCGGCTCCTGATCTATGTCTGGCTCCTGATCTATGGCTGGCTCTTGATCTACGGCTGGCTCTTGATCTACAGTTGGCTCTTGATCTACGGCTGGCTCTTGATCTACCTCTGAGGGTGACTAGTTCTCGCACCGGATAGATCGACCAGATCGTGCAAGGTCGAGCACTATGGGTTATGCTGAACTTGAGCTCGATATTGGAATTCATTCACAGAGAGTTGAGAAAGATCAATGTCCTTGACATTTAACAACGTTTAGAACTCGAATCCTGCACTTTAACGAGTGATACGTGTCACTTCCACGGAGGCGAAGATGGTGTGGCTATATATATATAGCTCAACGTTCTCAGGAGAGGAGAAAGCAAGGCTAAAATGCTGAGAGACTGCGGCAATGAGTGGGTGACAGAATGATCACGGGCCGAAAGAAGCGGGGACACCAAAAGGGAGCGCAACGTGCGCTGGGCTGGGGCAAAGTCTCGGTGAAACTAAAAGCGGGTGGCAAGATGCGGAGGGGGTCGGGATGGGCCTGATCTACACTGCTTGGGCAGCAAAGTGAGAAAATGGGCGTAAACAAGAGAATGAGCAAGGGATGAACTAAACCCGAAAGTGATAAGAGATCGAAGAGTGCCACCCAATTGGTGCACAGAGCGTCATCGATGAGTGACGTCGTTTCCAGTATAAGTAATGTGACCACTCTTCCACCTCACTCACTCACTCACCAATCTATCATGACTTCCTTCCGCAACCACAGAGTCGTCGTAGCCTCGCTGTTCCTGCCTACCACCGCAGTGCTCTCCTAGTCGTCCCCGCAGACGCCCGAGCAGCACTCCCGGGGAACGATCTCGGAGGTGCAGGCTTGGGTTGATGCGGAAAACGCCATCCCCGCCGTGTCCTCCAGGCTCGCCGCCCGCGGACTCTACAGTAAAGAAGCCGCTCAAGCCGGCGCTCATCACGTCGATGAACGCGAGCAGCCATAACACCTCCACTCACTAGTCCAGCCTTAATCTCCCGCTAAAGAACATCGTAAAGCCGAGGTACGCTTGCCGATCTTATGTCATGTAATGATTTTTGACATCTTACCATTGTTACAATGACAGAGCCGGCTAGCCACGCCCTCCGCGCGCTCGCCCACCAGCGAAGCCACGAACCCGTTCCACAAGCTCACCACATTGTCGTCCATCCATAATCTTCATTTTCATCACCACTTCACTGCACTTCACTTACACTGACGCATATACATACACCTACACCTACAGCACCTTATCCAGATACCCCGATCGAGTCACCCTCCTCGGGAATGACGAGAGCAGACAAATCACCCAATATACAGGTTTTATGGTGCGCTTCTCCCGTTCCCCTACTCTATTTTCTTTCATCATCCTCCGTTCTCTTTCATTGTCCGCCTTTCTCTTTCATCGTCCTCCTTTCTCTTTCGTCGTCTTTTCTTTCTTCGTATATTCTCTGTACGCTCATCAAGAATGTTTACTCATATGTGTCCTTTCCCTCCCTCTGATCAGCTCGTCCTCTGACGCCGAAATCAATATCGACACCATTCCATTGTCGATATCGATTTCGACGCTCTACCACCCCCACGCTTCCCTTTCCTCCTTTCCACTCGTTGTCACTTCACATCGCCGATATCATCACCCACCAACTCGCATCGACGACCGACGACCGTCCCAGCTTCCATCCGCAACCTTACCCCCAAATCCATCCTCCATCTCCTCCCCCAAACCAACCCACAAATCCGAACCGAAATGAATAGACGAATGCCAACAAAAAAATACGACAGCGCGACAGTATGGAAAACGTATTGTGGCGTTTTGATTTTCTTAATCTGGCAGCTGTACGTTCCTCTCTTTCGTACTTTTGTTCTCTCGTCGTTTGCTCGGTCTTGCTGTCTTGCATTCTTTCTGTCCCGCGTTCGTTTGTTCGTTTGTTCGTTCGTTTGTTCGTTTGTTCGTTTGTTCGTTCGTTCGTTTGTTCGTTTGTTCGTTCGTTCGTTCGTTCGTTCGTTCGTTTGTTCGTTCGTTCGTTCGTTCGTTCGTTCGTTCGTTCGTTCGTTCGTTCGTTCGTTCGTTCGTTCGTTCGTTCATTTGTTCACCTCCGCAGATCCTCGCAACTCCAACCGGCGTTGATGTCAGTGTCCTGCTTTCTAATCCCTTTTCATTGTTTTTATTACGATCTGTCCACCTGCAATCGTGATTGTATCATGGTGCATCCCATCGTCGTCTCGATTATGATGCTTGTGCTGGTTTTGTACATTGCGTTCGATGATGACCGTCTTGGTCTTTTCTTCTTTCTGTTCCTTTTTCATCGTCTTCACATCCCGTATACCTCTATTCAAACTGAACTAACTGTTTTTTCTTTTTCCTCCTTCGACCCCTGTGATGCCCTCGTCCGCTTCTCCATATACAGTGCATCTGTCTGCCTATTCGTCCGCTTAATGACCTACCTCTCATCGACCTCTCATCAAATCCACCCTCAACCAAAAACAAACAAAACTAAAACTCAATGCTTAAACGAAAATGAAAATGAAACACCAGTCATAGACGGCGAGACGCTCTGCGTGCATTGTGGGCTGTTGCCCGACATCCGCCTGCTCGATTCAATTTGGACGCTCTCACGCGCATATGGGGTTTCCGCTTGAGTGGAGCAGTTTTGTCGTATGTTTTTCTTCTTTATGTTGAGGTTTCTGCTTTTGGCATTTCGCTGTATATCTTGATCCTGATTCCTTTCATTCCATTCCGCGTTTAGCGTCTCCTGTTTTTGGAATAGCGACTGACGACATGCTTACCTCACATCCCATCACATCTAATTTTACCCGTTCCGTATCTCAATCTTGACACGCACGCGTAGATCTGATGTGGTCTGATCCGGATGACATCGACAACTCCGCGCAGCACGAGTGGCTATTCAGCGGAAGCATTGTCAAAAGGTAAGTCTCGTTCTGGTTGTTTACATGGGCGCTAAATCGTTTCTTTGCCTTGCCTCCGTGATATCTCCTCCTCTCTCCGTCTCGTCTACTTCTATTTGTCCGCACACCCACACTCGTTCCCACCCACACCCTCAAACCCCTCCTACTCCTCTCCCAAAAAATCACAACTACAGTTCAACCAGGCAAACGCTCTATCCCTTATCGCGCGTACACACCAGCTCGTGCAAGAACGCTACAAATACATTCTCAACGTCCAGTTCGTCACTGTGGTCCGCGACTAATTACTATTACCACTGTAGGAATCTGGCAGGGATTATGACAGTGAGGGACGGCGGAGAGAGGACGTTTGAGGTAATTGAGGTGGCGGTGGAGAATGAGTGGGACGTTGCTAGGGGTATGAGAGGAGGAGGGATGGCAGGGGGTATGGGAGCAGGGGTAGAGGGTGGGTTTGCAGGGCGGAGAGACAGGGTGAGTTAGGTTGTTTTTTTTTGTCTTTTTTTTTTGGGACGGGTGCTGATTTTTCACATCTGTTTATTTGTTCGTGTAGAGCAATATGCCGTATTTCGTCTGAGTAGAGATGTGTGTTTGCTGAATGGGGGATGCAAGGTGTCTTGTCTTACACATGCGTTCGCTTTATGGATGTATCGATGGATGTTTGTGTTTTTGCTACGAGCTTTTCAATTTTACGAGATTTCTTTGCTATTTCTATTTCCGTTTATGTTTCCTTGTCGTGCACGGACCGTTGTCTGACTGTCAACGACCAAGATGTCAGGGGAACTGTTTGAATTCGAGTTCAAGTTGGTCTTTCTTTTTCTTGTTCTATCATCTGGGTGTGTCGTCACACCCTGCCGATTATATACATACTTCACCGTGTTCTTCATTTTATATGCGAGGGTTCTTCAAACGACCTTCCTCGCAGAGTATCGAAATGGCGGGTGTCTTGATAGCCAATACTGCATCGTAATCGTATGTCGTGCGGTCCTGGAGTTGTGATGTGTTTTCTTTCGGCTTTAGATAATGGATGGTAGATATTTCATCCTTCGTGCAGGTGCAGGGAAATATGTTCTGTAATCTGAGTGAGTGGCCCTTGCTGCAATAAACTCCAAGTTTTCCTGCATGTAACTATAGTCGTTGTTGATCTCCTGAGTTTAATTTTTGGGTCAGAGAATATCACCCTATCATGACGACGATACCCACATGCAGATGGGATGGCAGACTATTGGTGCAGATCACGCCGTCGTTACGTGCCTAACAGACTTCACGTGTACGTTAGTCAATTATGAACGCTCAAAATATCAGCAAATCAAAGAGAGCAAAGGCACACTATATCCGTCCGTGATGCCTCAAAGTTCAAGGTCAACGAGCATATTTTTGTGCGGGACTGTTTTTGACAACTGCGGGAGTCGGTTTGATACCTGCAATGCTCACACCATTTAAGGCAAGTGGTAAGCCTGTCGCTTCATTCACTGCTGTCATATGATGGCTGGCTATGAGCGGCCAACACGTGAAAACAAATCATTCCCTCGATTTCGATACTTGATACTTGAGGGTTTACTGAGAAATAGAGCACTGTGTTCCAGCGTCCTATGCCTTCAAGGCGCTCTCAGACGAGTCAGTTATTCATAGGTCTAGCTATGAAGGATATGTGCATGACTATGGTGCCCAATATCTAACGTGAAGTAGGTGACGGTGAAATACAACGGAGTAATTTTCGTGGTGATATTACTGAGTGGATAAACCCGTGGAAGTGAAGTAGTTTTACAAGATCTTTCAAATGACAATAATATCCTTTCAATTCTTCTTTCTAGTTTCTAGCAGGTTGAGGCATTATTATCACCGGTCCTTAAGAAAGAATTTGTTACTACTATGTCACAGTATTGATTCTAAGAGTCTTACCAATTTATGCGGTTGATTTGCTTGGCGGCACCGATCACTGGGATGGTGTGGAATATAGCCAGAGCGAATAAGAATACAGCCGCACTGACTGACTTGGTTTGGCTGGTGGTGTAGGTTTGATTTGGATCAGTGAAGATTGCAATGAATAAAGTTAATATGCCAAAGAAGATGGACCTAATATTGCATAATCAGAACATTTACTGAATAAAGTTTACGGTGATGATATCCTACTAGGCAAGAAGGGAAAAGGGTAGAGATAAAAACATGAAAAAGTCGAATGACTGCCTGCTATTGTGATAATGAGACGCCTCGACAAAAGAAATAGTTAGTGAAGAGCCCAATTCATGTGTACATCATCTACTCACCTCAAGCCATCCTTGAGCAAATCTGGGGCCTATAAAACTTGATTGCAGACATATATACGAGGTAGACACTGCAGTACCCAGGCCTGATGATATGATCATGCACATGGCCGTCGTTCATGCACACATATTGTTATTGACGCCTGCGATTTGAAAGAACCCAAAGGATGTACTAGATACATGAATAATTAGTAACGAAAACTGATAAAACTGGGTGACGTACTTCAAGAGTAATCCACATCCTGGTGCACAGAGCAACTTCTATTTTACAGCCATACTGTACACTGCTTCGTTCCATCCAGTTCTCAGCGTTTCCTACATGTCCGAATATTAGTATAACCCATTCTTTTGAACGTTATTGAAGTGCTGACGTCCATAAGAGCCCCTACGTCAATTTCTGTGGAGCTATGGGCGTAATAGCCTCGCAGACCAGTGTGCAAGCCGCAGCTATGTAATTTGGCCAAGGCTATGTAGGTCGTGAGGACTAAGTTCCAAAATATGTTTTCACCCCCAGTAGTCTTTGATTTAACCCTGGTTTGTAAAGTACTGATCCTCCAGCCCAGAATGTACTGAGTTAACCCCCTTTCTGAGCATCTCAAGTACTGATCTAACCTTTTTGCAACTACTGAGTTAACCCTGGTTTTATAGTACTGAGTTAACCCTGATTTAGTAACTCTTGATTTAACCCCCCTTTCTAAGTACTGATTTAACCCTTTTCTAAGTACTGATTTAACCTTTTTTAAGTACTGATTTAACCTTTTTTAAGTACTGAGTTAACCCTGCTTTTGAGTTTTCAAAGTACTGATCTAACCCTGCTTTTGAGTTTTCAAAGTACTGATCTAACCCTGCTTTTGAAATTTCAAACTACTGATCTAACCCTGCTTTTGAGTTTTCAAAGTACTGATCTAACCCTGCTTTTGAGTTTTCAAAGTACTGATCTAACCCTGCTTTTGAAATTTCAAACTACTGATCTAACCCTGCTTTTGAGTTTTCAAACTACTGATCTAACCCTGCTTTTGACATTTTAAACTACTGATCTAACCCTGCTTTTGACATGAATTTTAACTCTGCAAGGACAGTGACCACTTTTTGATCACCTTTCTTTATAATTCCCTTCTGCTTTCTCAGCTGATCCACTCCTCTAGTTTCATCTCCACTTTCCTCATCATCCCCATTCTCATCAATATCTTCACTGTTATCTTCTTCTGAGTCACTTGTGTTTTCTTTTGACTCTGGAGCTTCAGCATTGCATGCACCAAGACATTGATATTCAACATGAAAGATAGGCCTGGTGAGATGTTTAGTGTGGGGTGCCTTTGTAATTGCCCAATATACAACACCCAATTGAATATTTATATTGATCAGTTTGATCTGGGAGGGTAAGCTTTTCAGGCTTATTACAATAACTAGCTTAGCAGAGTACAGACTTAGATGATTGCTCTTAGGTGATCACTAGTAGCTAGCAAACTCTTTTAGATGGGCAAGTACACACAAGGCACTGAATAGTAGGGGTGATCTCTCAATGTGAGAGTGATCACCAATATCAAGGGGATTGCTTTTGGAGGTGAGTGTCATGGGGCACATAACAGACCTCTTTATAAAACCCAAACTCAAACTATCAAACACTATAAGCAATCACCCATATTAACATGTAGTAGATCCTAGTTCCTATAAGCAACTGGACACACTAATCCACAGTCCTTAGTTTACTATAGGCAATGTCCTGAAACAGTCAGATTTCTCTGACAGTTGTCCCTAGTTACTATGAGCAATCACTAGCCTTTATAGGGTTCCCACCCATACTTAACAATCCCCAGGGCAGTCTTACTATAGGCAACGTCCTGAACAGTCAGAGTTCTCTGACAGTTGTCCCTAGTTACTATGAGCAATTGCTAGCTGTATAGGGTTTCAACTGGTACTTAACAATCCCCAGGGTAGTCCACGGATGACTTATAAAAGCCTACTTATCAAGTCTAATAGACCTGACATTGAATATAACAATGATGATCACTCACAAAACCAGGTAGTGCCTAATTGCTTAAGATGAACTGTAGTGTTCAATCCCTTATCACACAAATCACTAGTCCTCAAAGTATTAACACTGGAATTCTTATTCAGAGGAAATTCTGATATCAAATCTGGGGTGTAGATTACTTGGTTCCTATTCTAAGATACAGGGCTGTCTTTTATAGACTAAATAGATACTTTGGCTTGTGATAATTGAAAGAGACTAAGAGAAAAGGAAGGAAATGGGCTGCGTGCTGCCTAGCCTTTGCTGCACCAATTATAATAGTGGAAAGTACTAGTTTGCCTGGGCCATAGTGCTTATTTGAAGATAACATTGTTGTCCATGCAGCAGTGCCTCCTTGGGTAGCAATCACCTGACTTATTTTATCAGATGGCTCATGGCTAAGGCATGTCAGGACTAGATTGCTTAGGGATATATTTCCTAGGAAACCCTACCAAGGTTCCCAAGCACAGTTGCTATTGGTTTAGGACCTTCTGGAACAGCAGGTGCCCTTATCATGAGGCAAGTTACCTCTAGTATCATGTGGCAATCACTGACTGGGTGATCCCTCACTCATGTTGGCTGCATTGCAAATTACAAGTTTTATAGTCAGATCTAGTAGACTGCCATATGCTGAGTTGTACACAAGATTTCAATTGCCAATACATTTGGTCTGTGGGGCAATCACCCATATGGCACAGTGATGTCAATCACTTCGGGTGCTTGATTAGGGTTGCTTTGATAGCTGTGTAGGAAACTGAAGGTAGTCTTTGATTCATAGCACTGCTTAATAGGCCACACTACACCTTAGTTAGTTTGTAAGGTCTACTATGCTTGTTGGCCCACTAGGAAGTGAAGCCTCAAAGCCTAATAGCCTGGCATATCTCCTACTCTTCACTAGTATAATGTACTAGTTTATTACAGATAACAATTGCAAAAATAAGAGCCTCTGTCTCACTATGAATTGTAAGCTCAGAGTGGTTTACACTCTTTCACCGGATACTTCTTTATACTTTGAAGGTACCTTACAATTTTCAGTTGCCCAATTAAAAATAAATGAACAGGCATGTATGTCTTTGGGTCAATCACAAGGGTGACCAAAGAATTGCATTGAGACAAGACCACTGGAGATCTTATAATCTTGAGGTGAGTAATCATTCGACACATGTGTTAGATAGACTACAAATTGAAATTGGCATATACATCTGACCTTCTTGGAGCTCTTAACACTATCTCTGATCTTGACAGGACTTGCACCTCCAGAGGCTGATGTTGAGAGCTATGAATCATTTATCAGTTATGATCAGATAAGAAATGCATATATCTAGCTCATTTACCTGACACTTTTTTGAGTTTCTTTTGTCTTTGCCCATAGTGAGGATGAGTGATAGTGGTAGAGAGTCAAGATCACAAAGATCAATAAGCAGCAGATGCAGCTGATCAGAGGTATCCAAATTAGGAAATCGCAAAGCGGGGTTAGATCAGTACTTTGGCCAGGCATAATGGGGGTTAAATCAGTACTTTGGTAAGACATAATGGGGTTAAATCAGTACTTTGGCAAGGTATAATGGGGTTAAATCAGTACTTTGGTAAGGCATAATGGGGGTTAGATCAGTACTTTGGCCAGGCATAATGGGGTTAAATCAGTACTTTGGCCAGGCATAATGGGGTTAAATCAGTACTTTGGTAAGACATAATGGGGTTAAATCAGTACTTTGGTAAGGTATAATGGGGGTTAAATCAGTACTTTGGTAAGGCATAATGAGGGTTAGATCAGTACTTTTTCAAGTCATAATGGGGTTAGATCAGTACAACAAAAGCAGGGTTAAATCAGTAGATACATCCCAGTTAGATCAGTAGTTCAAAACCAGGGTTACTTCAGGACTTTATATACCAGGGTTAATTCAGTACAATAAAACCAGGGTTAATTCAGTACTTTATATTCAGGTTAAATCAGTACTTATATTTCAGGGTTAAATCAGTAGTTATCAAAAGGGGGTTAAATCAAAGACTACAGGGGTAGAAACATATCTTGCGACTAAGTTCGTGGGAAAAATTGACGAATGTGGTCCAGAAGCAAAGTCTAAAATGGGTTTAGTGGGTTGTGCACGATTGGCAAAGCTGTTCTACGTACCTCTCAGGCCTTGAGCGTACGTTGGTCCTTCCATTGCAAGTTGTGTCAGTGGTGGTAGCCATAAGGCAAGAAGGGGAAATTCAAGTTATAGAAGACTAGAAGGCGCTGTAATCTATATAGGATGTACGATGACGTGAGCCAGAGCCTGTGGCAATGAGATTTTGACATGATCATGATCCCAAATAGAGTTCACATGTTCCTCTGCCTTGATGCTTTACATTCCTTCTCCTAATCCAGAGATACCATTTTTTACGACAGATTCCCAAGTACCACATCAAAAATTATATCAGCCAAAGACCAAGAAAAACAACCTACTATCGTGCACTGAGCTCAGAAAGTAAATTTGAAAGGTGATTATGCCACCACAGAACGCCCGGCATCATAGCGCCCCCATTATGCTATCCAGATATTGCCAGGTGTACCATGTCATCTAATTTGATTTTGACTTGATTATCGGCCAGTTAGCAGGAAACAAGGTCCGCCCTTACCAGCAATCAATAGTATCTTGAGTAATCGAGGTGTGAAACTTGGGCGGCCATTATGCGTTGGTAGTACTGTGAAGGGTTAATCCCGAAACGCTCATCTTGAGTAATCGAGGCGTGAAACTTGGCGGCCATTATGCGTTGGTAGTACTGTAAAGGGTTAATCCCGAAACGCTGAAAGCCTTAGCATAATAAGAGACGGCTTCCAGTGCTGCAACAAGGAATCTCAAAGCATGATGTAGTATTTCGAAGTGCTCATTTAGACCAAATGCTCTAGGGATGACATATTATTGAACCCACCCCATTGCATGTACTTTATGACATGTGGAAGCTCGTCATGATCAGGACGGGACCCTCCATCGATAACTCGAGAGTGTGTGAATTGTAAGAGAAAGACATGCCATCGTACTGAAAAGCTCATGCTGAAAGGTGCTGAATAGGAATAGGTGATAAAAGGTGCTTCTACCAATGCGGAGGAGATCCCCGATGTGGAAGTGAACATTCGCGTGAGGTATGTAAACACTCCCAAATCAGCGCAAAATGGTGGCAAAGGGAGATGGCACGACATGGAACGTACACGTCAAAGCCGGCATCAGTGCAAGGAGACTCGTCCTAGGGTTCTTGGGGAAAGTCCGGGAACACGTGTTACTCCCGGATTCATGGAATACCAAAGCGCAGAAGGAATATCCGACTTTTTCTCCACTGATGGCTGTCAAGCAGGAAAGGCGAAGGGCAATGCTGAATTCTGGTTAGCCGCATATAATTTCCGGCCCCTCCAGCCAGAGATCTCAAGATTATGTCAGGATTCACTTACCCCGGTCCATACCGTTGCGCATCATGTACAAATTAAATTTCCCGGAAGAGAGAGAGACTACCCTGTAAGCAGAGTTTGACAGCTCGCGTATAATGATTAGAATGAAATCGCGTACAAAGCCAGACACAGCTTAACCCTGTCAACAGAGCCAGAATGATCGTCTTATTATTATATCGGACGATTATAAAGTCCACAATTAGATTTAAAATCAAGTCGCACAGAAGAACGAGAGACAAGCCTGATAACAGAGCTTGAAACATCACACATATTTATATCCAACGATTAGAAGTGGGATCTCTGGCAACAGAGCTTGAAATATCGCATGCACTCATATCCAACATGTAGCAGTCAAATTCCAAGGTCGATGCTGTACCGAAGGTTGATGTCGTACCGAAAGCTGGTGTTGTACCGAAAGTTGATGTCGTAGCTCGTGCATGGGTAAATGGGGGATGGTAAGTGTCACCTGCATAGGATGTATATACGGCACCATGTTTGCAAGAGGGCAGAAAATAAGGAAACTGAGACAGGACTGCGGCGAGGACTGTCCGTGGTCTTCGGTGTACATTTGATTAACGATGTCGACTCTCGTAGCCCAACTTGGTGTCGAAAAGGCAACTCCCACCGGAACCCTGACGACCCATATTTCCATACGCACTCTAATAAATCTCCACCAGAATACACAGTAAGGACCAACCAACCCAACGTGCGACTTTAGGGGTATGCACCAGATTCCGCACGATAACGATGGAAACGATCTAAGGCTGGCTCTTGATCTACGTTCAAATTGATAAGCTCTGGTAATGGATGGATCGACCAGAGCTTTGAAGATGGAGTACGATGCGTTCGTTGCTCACTTCAATTCGAGTCTAAAGCCCGATATTGGAATTCGTCCACGGAGAGTGAGGAAGATCGATGTCTTCGGAATTAACAACATTTGGAGATTCGAATCGCGCACCTTATGTCGAGTGTCGTCTGCAGAAATTTAGCCAGTGATATATCTCACGTCCACAGAGAGCAGGATATTATGGCTATATATATAGCTCATCGTTCGCAGGAGAGGAGAAAGCAAGAGAGACTGCGGCGATAAGTGGATGGCTGAATGATCACGGGCCGAAGGAAGCGGGGACAGCTAAAAATAACAAAGGGGAAAACAATGTGCGCTGGGCTGGGGTAAAGTCTCGGTGAAACTAAAAACAGGTCAGGATGGGTCTGATATACTCTGCACGGGCAGAAAAGGAAGAAAACGAGAATAAACAAGAGAATGGACAAGGAATGGACTGAAGATAAGAGACCGGAGAGTTCCGCCCAATTGCTGCATAGAGCGTCATCAAAGGGTGACGTCGTTTCCAATATAAGTAATACAGTGACCACTCTTCCACCTCAATCATTCACTCACCAATCATCATGACTTCATTCCGCAACCACAAAGTCGTCATCGCCTCGCTGTTCCTGCCTACCACCCGCGGTGCTCTCCCAGTCCCTCCCCGCCGACGGCCGAGCAGCACTCCTGGGAGACGATCGCACAGGTGCAGGCCCGGGTCGATGCGGAGAACACCATCCCCGACGTGTCCTCCAGTCTTGCAGCTGCCACCGTTGGCTCTCCGCCTGCAGACTCCACGGTATAGAAGCCGCTCAAGCCGGCTCTCATCACAAACGCGAGCTGCCATAACACCTCCACTCACTAGTCCAGCCTTAAGCTTAAGCTTAATCTCCCGCTTAAGAACATCGTAAAGCCCAAGTACGCTTGCCGATCTTATGACATGTCATGATTTTTGACCGTTGAGCCGGCTAGCCACGCCCTCCGCGCGCTCGCCCACTAGCGAAGCCACGAACCCGTTCCACAAGCTCACCATATTCGCGTCCATCCATAATCTTCATTTTCATCGCTACTTTACTCCACTTCACTTACACTGACGCATATACATACACCTGCACCTACACCACCTTATCCAGATACCCCGATAGAGTTACCCTCGCGGGAATGACGAGAGCAGACAAATCACCCAATATACGGGTTCTACGGTGCGCTTGTCCCGTTCCCCCTACTACATTTTCTTTCATCGTCCTCCTTTCTCTTTCGTCGTCTTTTCTTTCTTCGTATATTCTCTATACGCTCATCAAGAATGTTTACTCATGTGTGTCCTTTCCCTCCCTCTGATCAGCTCATCCTCTGACGCCGACATCAATATCGACACCATTCCATTGTCGATATCGATTTCGACACTCTCCCACCCCCACTTTCCCCTGTCCTCCTTTCCACTCGTTCTCACTTCACATGCCCGATATCACCACCCACCAACTCGCATCGACGAACAACGACCGTCCCAGCTTCCATCTGCAACCTTTATCCCCAAATCCTCCCTCCATCGCCCTCCTCTAAACCAACCCATAAATCCAACCCACAAATCCGATCCGAAATGAATAGACAAATACCAACAAAAATATGACAGCGCGACAGTATGGAAAATGTATTGTGGCGTTTTGATTTTCTCAATCTCGCAGCTGTACGTTCCTTTCTTACGTACTTTCATTCTCTCGTCGTTCGTTCTTGCAGCTCTGCATTCTTGCAGTCCTGCTGTCTTGCGGACGTTTGTCATCTGTCCGTTATTTCTTGTGTTCTTTTTTTTCGGTCATTCGTTCTTCGCCTCCACTGATCCTCGCGCCTCCATCCGGCGTTGGTGTCAGTGGTGTCATACTCTCTAATACCTTCCCTTTTCATCATCTTTATTACGGACTGTCCATCTGCGACGGTAATCGTGATTGTGGCGTATCCCATGATCATCATCGTCTCGGTTACGATGCTGGCACTGGCACTGGTGCTGTACTTCGTGTTCGATGATGACCGTCTGCGCCTTTTCTTCGTTCTATTCCTTTTCCTTCGTCTTCGTATACCGTATACCTACTCAAACTGAAATGACTTTCTTCTTCCTTTGTTTCACTTCCTTCGACCCTTACGACGTCCTGGTCCGCCCCTCCACACACTGTGCATCCGTCCGCCTATTTGTCCGCTTATCGACCTACCTCTCATCGACCTCTCATCAAACCCGCACTCATCCAAAACCAGAACAAAACACAAACTCAATACACAAACGAAAACAAAAACGAAAGCACAGATCATAGACGGCGAGACGCTCTTTGTGCACGGCGGGCTGTCGCCGGTCATCCGCATGCTCGACTCGATCTGGTCGCTCTCGCGCGCCCAGGGGATTCCGCATGAGGGGGCAGTTTTGTGGTATGTTTTTCTTCTTTATTTTGAGGGTTCTATTATTATGTTTTTACGTTTAGCGTCTCTGTTTTTAAATTTTTTTAGAATAACGACTGACGACACGCTTACCTCACATTCGCATCACATTTAATTTTATCTTTTCGGCACCTGAATCTTGACACGCACGTGTAGATCTGATCTGATTTGATCCGGACGACATGGACAACTGGGCCGTCGGCTCGCGCGGCACGGGTGGGCTATTCAGGGGAAGCTTTGTCATCGGAGGTCAGTCTCGTTCTGGTTGTTTAGATAGGCGCTAAATTGTTTTTTTGCTTTAACTCCGTAATATCTCCTCCCGCTCCGTCTCGCATATTTCTATTTTTCCGCACACCCACACTCATTCCCACCCCCACCCTCAACCCCCTCCTACTCCTTCCCCAAAAATCACAACTACAGTGCAACCACATAAACGCTCTAGCACTCATCGCGCGCACACACCAGCTCGTGCAAGAAGGCTACAAATGCATGTTCAACGCCCAGCTCGTCACCGTGTGGTCCGCACTTGTATTTTCTGCAAGCTTTTCTATTTTACGACGTTTCTTTGCTATTGCTAATACTATTTCTGTTGCCTTCTCGTGCATGGACCGGGAGCTGTCCCGTCGTCGGGCCGTCAACGACGAAGTGGTGCATCACTCCCTGTAAAATCTCCTCGTATGGGTGTGCTAGCGGGTGGAATTTTGAGGACTCTGCACATCCTGCCGATGAGCTGCTTTGCGTGCTTCGGCTTGTTCTCGATTTTTATGCAAGGGGTCTTCATACCACCATCCTCAGAGAATAGCCAAACTGGTGTCTTGAAAGTCGATATAGTGCTTTATATGTACAGGAGTCCTGAAGTCCAGGAGCTATGCCGTGTTTCTGTTTCCGTTGGAGTTAGATGATCATGACGATTGCACGCTGCCGGCCGACCCTTCTTGCAGGGAATAAATGTTCTGTGATCTGAGTCAGTAGCTGTCGCTGGGTTAAGCTTCGACTTCGGCATAGGAAGACGTCTCACAATCTACACGAGTAGACATCGTTCATTTACTGATTTAGTTTATTTTTCCTTGCATTCCGTGCCTAATTGCGTTCGAACGCTGTTCACGTTTACGCCCAATGTACGTAGTATGTGTATACCCCGAGTATCGGGCGTACCGTGGCCAACAAATAGGCTTCACGTGTACGTTGGTCAATGATAAACACTCAGAATATCAGCGAATCAAAGAAATCGAAGTCACACACATAATGTCCGTCCGTGATACCTCGAGGCTCGTGGTCGGTGAGCATATTTTAGTGCAGGACCATTCTTGACAACCGCGGGAGTCGGTTAGATGCCTGCAATGCTCACCACTTAAGGCAAGTGGTAAGCCTGTCGCTTCAGTCACTGCTGTCATAGGATGACTGGCTTTGAGCTGTCAACACGTGAAAACAAAATGCCCTCGATTTCGATACTTGATGGTTTACTGAAAAACAGAGCACTACATTCCAGTGTCCTATACCTTCAAGGCGCTCTCAGACGAGTCTGTTATTCATAGGTCTAGCTATGAAGGATGCGCGCATGACTATGCTGTCCAATATCTAATGCGAAGTAGGCGATGGCGGAATACAACGGAGTGATATTCGTGGTGGTATTACTGAGTGAATAAACCCGTGGAAGTGGAGTAGTTTTACAAGATCTTTCGAACAAAATAATATCCTTTCAATTCTTTCTTTTAGCAGGTTGAGGAATTATTATCACGGGTCCTTAAGAAAGAATTTTTTACTACTATGTCACAGCATAGATTCTCAGAGACTTACCAAATCATGCGGTTGATTTGTTTCGCAGCACAGATCACTGGGATGGTGTGGAATATGGCCAAAGCGAATAAGAATACAGCCACAGTGACTGACTTGGTTTGGCTGGTGGTGTAGATTTGATTTGGATCAGTAAAGATCGTGATGAACAAAGTTAAGACTCCGAAGGAGATAGACCTAATATTGCATACTGAGAACGTTTACTGAATGAAATTTACGGTGATGATATCTTACCAGGTAAGAAGGGAGAAAGGCAGAGCTAACAACATGAAAAAGTCGAATGATTGCCTACTATTGCGACAATTAGATGCCTAGACAAAAGAAATAGTTAGTGAAGAGCTCAATTCACATGTACATCATATAATCACCTCAAGCCATCTTTGAGCAAATCTGGGGCCTACAAAACTTGATTGCAGACATATATACGACGCAGACACGGCGGTACCCAGGCCCGATGATATGATCATGCACATTACCGTCGTTCGTGCATACATATTATTATTAACGCCTGCGATTTGAAAGAATCCAAAGGATATACTAGGTACATGAGTTGTTAGTAATGACACTAATATAACTCGGTGGCATACTTCAAGAGTAGTCCGCACCCTGGTGCACAGAGCAACTTCCATTTTACAACCATACAGTATATGGCCTCGTTCCATCTCGTTCTCAGCGTTTCCTACATGTCCGAGCATCAGTGTAATCCTTTGTTTTGGATATTATTGATATACTGACATCTATATGAGCTGTTCTTGGAATGTCTGGAAAATTCTGGGCGTAATAGCATCGTAGAATGGCATACAAACCGCAGCTATGTAATTTTGCCAAGGCTATGTAGGTCGTCGGTCCATGTTTATTTGCGAACTCGATGGATGTGGTCCAGAAGCGCTGTCTAAATTGTATTGAATCAGTTCAGTGGATCGTGCACAAATGATGGATTTTTGTTATGCACCTGCCCGAGCTTGATAGCACGTCGGTCCCTCCAATGTGGGATGAGTTATTGGTAGCCATTCTGCGAGTGGAGGTGTGATTTCAAGTTGTAGAAAGCAGGAAGGCGCTTTGCTATTTATGCAAGCCTGCGCGCATCGTCTCCTAACAACATCCTTTTCTTTATATAGATTCCCGGAAAGCATGTTTCATATATACTCGGACATCCGTTGTGTCCGCAGATGGGCAGTCATATTCGTGGGCAGTATCGCTAAATAAAGACAGGATTTACGACAGTTAGATTTGATGTACAGTTGGTGTCCTCTTTAGCTAAATTAAATCACGCTGTTGGATTTGATTGGGTATCGCATGATGTCTACGAAGCCCCACTAGGTTTTGGCTGGCCTCAGGAGTCAGCTCCTCACAGGCAATTAGCAGCTACCCGGAACAAACCTAAAACGCCACTTAGATTGGTTCTCGCTGCCATTATTCATTGTGTTATCACCTTGAAGGATTGATCCTCGAAATTTCTAAGTCCTTATTATACTAAGAGATGGCCTGCAGTGCTGCGGTTAAAATTCTGACGTTATGATGCGACATGTCAAAGTGCCCGTTGAGAAAAAGAGATGTCGAAGCTTCCATCACTATGCGGCCTCTAGTAAGGAGGCTGGAAGGAAACTGCCCATCAGTGCAGAAAAGAGACAGTCCATCGGTGAGGAAAAGAGCTGCCCGTCAGCGGGGAAGGAGTAACAGAAGGCAGATTGCACCATATCTCATGTCAAATTCACGCACAGAGGATCACAAAATTCTCGCAGTCGATTCGATATTGGTTCCAGACAAGGTTTCACAGTTTATAGACAATAAACACAACAGATTACGTATACAATAGATACTACTTCTTCCTTGCCTACCAATCCACGCCGCCGTTGTTGACAGGTTGTACACTTAAAACAGCTATATTGATACGTACATTGGTTCATTGGATAAAAATCAATCAAATAAGTAGGACTCTTGGTCCCAGTCACTGGCGCTTGAAAAGTGGCATGTATTAGTATATCCAATGATTAGAAGTCCAATCGAGCAAAGAGCGAAATAAAAGACAGATCGGGGCGTGAAAGATCGTGTGTATTAATATCCAATGTTTACAAATCAAATTGTGCAGAAGCGAGAGACAGACCTCACCGTTGGCGAGAGGGACAAGGTCTGTCTCGAGGAGGTGCGTCACGCCTGTTAGTGATGAATATATGTAAAGGTAGTTGGTTGGGGGATGGAGAGGTTGGCGGCATAAATGCCGCCTCGTCTCCAGGGCATAGAAACCGATGGAGATGCTGGAGGATGACCCCTACTATTACATCTCTATGGTCTCTATTCTACCTATGGTTATGGTGTCTGGACTTACAAATTGAAGCGGTGATGGGCGGGTGGGATTTAAAATGTTCTTGATTCTAAATGACGGTTACGAGGATGGCTGGCGCTATCGGTCGTGGTGATGGATGGCTACTATAGGCGGACACCAGCACGGTTCGAACTTCTGACCTCGCAGTATATGGGTCTACTTAATAAACGTCAGCCAACCACTCTGCCACAGAGCTTTCATGTCCGGATGGCTGCCTGAGGGTATTTATACTCTTGTGCAATCCTGTCCGGTCTCAGGTTCTGGCTAGTTTTGGGTTTCGACCAATTCCTGTCCGGATCAATAAGTTTCGGAATCGGGATTGACGGGGTAAATGCCGGCGGTTTTTACGGTGAGAATTACGGTGCGGACTAGTCATGTGGCGCTCTCAGCGAGCGCGACGCGCTTTGGGCCCATCTCCATTCAAATTAGGAACGCGCGCTAGCCTCCTGCAGGAAAAGAGCATATAAAGCATGCGCATGAATACTTAATATTTATGCTTTTAATTATATACAGGATATAGCTTGACTCAAAACACCACAATACATTACAGATAACGTATGTGTCATTTGCTTAACTTGATTCGTTTTGAGGGTTGAAAGTGAAGGCAGGCAAGCTGCACTTAAGCATTGCAGAAGAATAGATGATAATGACAGTCATTTCTTTCCGTATTCATATAGTAAACTCACATTATATCTTGTAATGCCGGTTCAAAGTTGGTCCCAATGAATATTACAAAGTCAACGCAGAAAAAATTGTCTGTGGCTTACTATTTGTATTATTAAAAGTTATTCTACTGTGTCTTTACTTAAATAGAACTACACCTGTCATAGAAAGAGTACGTTCCAGTGACGTCCGAGGTCTGTCCAAATTAAGTATGCATACTTTATAAATCTACTGCACAAACCACATGCTCCTGAAGTCACACAGATGTTTCTACATGTGAACTAAATATCTAACATCGCTCTACAAATAAAGCAGGGATAATAAAATGAGCCAGGAGCTGTGTTGTCGCAGGACGAATGGCTTCCGGAAAATGCCGCTGTAATTTCCCCGGAATTTGCACCGTCAATTCCATTTCCCGAATGCACTCGTCCGGATTGGCGCCTGGCCGTTTTGTAAAAATTCAAAAATTTGTCCGGATCTGGACCAGACCGTTTGTGCTATAAACCGGGGTCCTATGTACCCGCTCGCGGGTACCTCCATTTCGAAGCCTCAAAGGTGTATTTATATCTCTGGGGCCCGTGGTTCCAATTTATTATTTTATTTTATTGCACCTTTGGCCACATTTTCATAATATTGGAGTATGTTGACTTGATATTGACTCCTAAGCACCCCAAACAGATGTGGTACCATCATGTTCCTCATTGGCTCCCAATACCATACATATGCACTTACTGATGACCCACAGTTGAGACCGCGAGAGCACTGATTTCAAGCTCACTCTTCGCATTTATGCAGCTTCGGAACAACGATCTAATGATCTGATGGATTTTAGAGGAATCTTTCAGACTGCAGGAGCACGGCCCTTATTTTGATATGCAAATCGCCAATCAATAAAAATTAAAGAACAAAAATATTTTATCTTACATTAGTAGACAGTAGCATTGCGAGTGATATCGACTAATGATCCCAAAGGCCAGCCTTCTTGGTATTATCCCAACTTTTATCCATGTTAAGAATGTGTAGTCGGAGAGGAGCAGAAATCATATGCGATCACTGTCGTTGAACTGGCCCTATAACGAATTGTACAGAATAGTAGATTGCCGGTCAAGGTTTTTCAGTCTACTAATGAAGGCAAATTGAAGTAATGAAATAAAGCACACTATAAATTCGTATCAGTAGCGTCATCGATCCGGATATTTCTTTTGAAAGATGAACCTAGGTTCTCCATATGACTGCGTTTGTAAACGCAAAGATTGATAATATTACACTATGGCTTGACTACAGCAGGGTATTAAACCAAACCTTATGACACCATCTATCGTCTGTACAATGGAGTCGCAATCTAGTGATCATGGTGTAATGCAAAAAGGTTCGGCTGAGGGTGCACAATTGCTAGCGTCCGATTATCAGCCACAGATATACGGAAACATACCCACTGACACCAGTGATGACACATGTAGGCTAATGTTCATAGTGAGTTATTACACTGTCCGTATATGAAGCCGTCGCAAGGACCCCAGTTGCACCTCAGAAATCAGACAGAAGCCGATTTGGACCCTTGATCCTTCTCGCCAACGGTACAGATCCGTCAACAGAGCTTGAGAGACATCGCATACCGATATCCATTATTTAAAAATCCAACCGCTCATGAGGAGAGAGCGGACACACAGGCACACAGACCTGTCACCAGGGCTTGCTAAGAGCTCGCCACATGCATTCATATTCAACGTCTAACTTGAAGCAGAGGGTCAAATCCCAAGCTCGATATCATAAGTTGAATCGTCCATGGATAATTGGAGTGATACGTATCGATATTTATACAGCTCAACGTGTCACATGAGAGGATGAAGAGCAGATAAGGAGGCAGTATGAGGATTGGCAGGGATCATATGCATCCATGGACTTTGGTGTGCTATTGGTCGAGCACCGTGAAGGAAATGGAGCAGAACTCATCGACATCGGTGATAGTGGATTTTCGCAGCACAATTTGGGTTCGGATTCCTACTAATTCACACTGATTCCCACCTGAAGGTTAAGCACTGCACGTGCTCTGACGTGAGATCGATCTTTACTGAGTGACGACCAACCAGCCCGACATACCGACTGATTCCCGCACGGCAGTGTAAGTAAAGGCTTTATAACGTTTATAACTCAAATACCGCACAGAGAACTGTCAGCAGAGCGTGAAAGATCGCGTGCATTCTGAATCATATCCAACGTTCAGCAGTCAAATCCAAGGCTCTATGCCGTAGATCGTTCATGGATAACTGTGGTGCGGTATGTGCCACTTCCACAGGATATATATACGGCCCAACGTCCGCAGGAGGACATAAAGGTGAAGAGACAGCGAGAGGCCGAAAGGAGCGGGACAGCTAAAAATACCAAAAGGGAAGAGTAATTACAAATGATACTCACATGACAGGCAAAATCCATGTCAAACTGGGACTGTTCTATCCGGGGGCGAAGAATGAGATGAATGATTAGAATCTAGTCTTTGAGCAAACGATGTGATGTGGCACATGTTCTTCTTTCTTCCGTGCCACCACCTTCGTTCGCCCAAGCTGTCGCGAAGGACGTCACCTTCGCTCATCCAGTTATCACCCACCCACCACTCCCAAAGTCAAGCTTTGATCAAGCTTTACATAAAACCTACACTTTCAATTGCCTGTCCTGTCTGAAAGAATACTTTTTGTTATGCCCAGCAAATCAAATGTTTGGGCCCACCCGCTTGTGCTTTCACCTACTTGCTAGGCTACAACCGCCACATTTCTGCTCTACCAATCACAATAGCATATCTAATAAGGTCATCTACCTATCTTTGAGATTAGTGGCACGAAAAGTGACTCTCAAAGACCAGTAGCAAACATGAGAATCGTGTGATAAAATGGAGAAACATGTTTACAGAAGCCTATAAGCACCTTTAAATGCAAGTGTGATTGTGTACGATTTCTCTGCTAGCAATTTGACAAATTATCATCACGAATCCTTGATGAAAGACTTGTTACTACTAGGTCCCCGCATAAATTCTCAGAAGCCTACCAAGTTATGCAATTAATTTGCATTGCAGCACCGATCACTGGGATAGTGTGAAATATGACCAAAACAATTAAGAATATGGCAGTGACGATTGTCTTGGTTTGACTGGTGGTGTACGTTTGATTTGGATCAGTGAAAATCGTGATGAACAAAGTCAACACGCCGAAGGAGATCGACCTAATATTGTGTATTGAGAACATTTACTCAATGAAGGCTACAATGCTGATAGCCTACCATGCGAGAAGAGAGAAAGGCAGAGCTAACAACATGAAAAAGTCGAATGATTGCCTACTATTGCGACAATTGGACGCCTCGACAAAGGAAATGGTTAGTGAAGATTTTAATTCATATATACGTCATATACTCACCTCAATCCATCCTTGAGCAAATCTGGGGCCTAGAAAACTTGATTGCAGACATATATACGAGGCAGACACGGCAGTACCAAGCCCTGATGATATGATCATGCACATGACCGCTGTTCGAGCACACATATTATTATTGACACCTGCGATTTGAAAGAACCCAAAGGATATACTAGGTACATGAGTTGTTAGCAACGAAAATGATAAAACTCAACGACGTACTTCAAGAGTAATCCACACCCAGGTGCACAGAGCAACTTCCATTTGGCAGCCATACAGTACACTGTTTCGTTCCATCCCGTTCTCAACGTTTCCTGCATGTCCAAATATCAGTGTGGCCTTTTCTTTTCAAGGACTCTATTGAAACACTGACGTCCATAAAAGCCCTTCTGGGATTGTCCGGTGAGCTGTCACGGTGAGCGTAATGCCATCGCAGCATTGTGTGCAAGCCGCAGCTATGTAGTTTTGCTAAGGTTATGTAGGTCGTAGGTCCAAGTTTGTGGGTAAACTCGACAAATGTGGTCCAGAAGCGAAGTCTAAATTGGGTGTGTACCAGCTTAGTGACTGAATTGTGTGTACGATTGACGAAGCTGTTCTGTGTACCTGTCAGACCTTGAGAGTACGTTGGTCCCTCTATTGTAAGTTGAGTCAATGGTGGTAGCCATAATACAAGGAGGATACTTTCAAGTTGTAGATGAATAGAAGTGGGATTTATACGAACTTATATATCTAGCGGTCCATTTGAAGTGTGCCGTGAGTTTTAGTACTCGATGTATGCGAGATTTAGTACTGGAGAAGGGGGCGTGAGATCCAGTACCCGAGAGGGCAAGAGATTCAGTACTGGAGAGTGTGACATTCAGTACTGGAGAGGGGGCGTGAGATCCAGCAACCGAGTGGGGGCGTTACATTCAGTACTGAATAGGGGACAGGGGGCATCAGATAATGTACTCAAGAGTGGGCGTGGAATTTGATGCCTACATTTAAGTGAGGTGCAATACTTGACACCACAAAACGCCCATCCGATTACAACGGCATTATAGCACTCCCTTATAGATGGATTATGACATGCAGTATGCTGCGCGCTGCGATAAGGAATCTGGCAGCACGATGTGACATATTGAGGTGCCCGTTAAGACAAAATACCCTCGAGATGACATATCGTTGAAAACCCGCCCTTTGCAAGTGTGACATGTCGAACCTCTCCATGATCGGGACCGGAGCCGTCATCGGTAACTCGAGAGAGCAAGTTGTAAGAGAAAGATGTGCCACCGTGCTGAAAAGGCTTATGCTGAAAGGGGCTTCTACTAATGCAGAGGAGAGCTCCGATCACAATCACGATCACGAAAAGAGAACATTAGCATGAGGGGTATGTAAAGTTTTCCACACCAGCGCAAAATGGTGGAAAGGGAAGATGGAACAGCAAAGGGGCTCGTTCTGAGATTTTAGTCGGACTTCTGAAAATGTTGTGAATAGATTTAGGTTTAGAACATACTAAGGGCGGCGTTAATCATTACTCTGTGTAGTAGACACAAAAGGTGCTGTCAATTCGCGGGCAGTACCCAGTGATGCATTAAGATAAATGCGGGGTAAGTTTTAAAGTCAGATGTTGCGCGGTGGAAATCCGAAAGCAATTTGACATGTACTCTGCTCGGGTTGATGGAATTTCTAGAGACCTGACTTTCTTCTCCGCTGATAGCCCGTCAGGAGGGGACAGGGAAGGGCAGTCTTGCTTTCCCGCCAAATTTCCAACCCTGTAGTTGGAGATCTCAAGTTTATCTCGGGATTCACCCTACCTCGGTCCATTCGGTACGGGTTGGGCATTTATCTATAGACCATAATATAGAAAGAGCTGCATCTGACCGGTTGACCACTTAACAAGATGATAATTTGCCTACATTTCACCTGTGCCATGTTTGACCCTTCATTTTTACTTTCTTATATACTCCAGCGCCACCTAATGGCGCCTTGTCCACCCTCTCCGGCAAACAATGAGCCTTACGTTACATCCTCCTTTACCTGCGAATGCGTACTAAATCTCACCGCACACAGCCTTCGAATGTTTGCCGGAAAATAATGACATACTTGGCTGTGCTATTGGTCGAATACCGAGGGAAGGAAATGGAGCGGAGAACAACGGCATCGGCGTGGTGGACTTTCGCAGCCTGATTCCCACCTTTAAGCACTGCACGTGCTCTGGCATGAGATCGCTGTTTACTGAGTGAAGACCAACCAGCCCAGCATACCGGCTGATTCCGCACGGCAGTGTAAGTAAAGCAAGCAAAGCACAGCAATCTCCTAAGGAAGCAATATACGATTGGCCCGTGATTGATGATCTGCCTTTGAGGCTGCTTGTGAGTTTTTGTAGTAGATGGATGGACTAGAGCATGGAAGATCGAGACTATGTGTCCGTTCTGAACTTCAGCTCTGGTCGAAAGCCAGACCTTGGAACCCATCCAAGGAGATTGGATAGTTGAGCAATAATCAATAACACTGAGGTATGAAGATGAATGCGCTTTATAACATTTACAACTCAAATCCCACACAGAGACCTGTCAGCAGAGCGTGAAAGATCGCGTGCATTCATATCCAACGTTCAGCAGTCAAATCCAAGGCTCGATGCCGTGTATCGTTTACGGATAATTGGCGTGCGGTACAAGCCACTTCCACGGTATATATACAGCCCAACGTTCACAGGAGGGCACAAAAGCGAAGAGACAGCGAGACGCTGCAGCGATGAGTGGATGACAGAATGATGACGGGCCGAAGAAGCGGGGACAGTAAAGGGGAGAGCAACGTGTGCTGGGCTGGGGCAAAGTCTCGGGGATACTAAAAGTGGAGTCGCAAGATGCAGAGCGGATCGGGATGGGCCTGATCCACTCTGCATGGGCAGGAAAGTGAGAAAATGGACGTAAACAAGAGAATGGGCATTGGGGAAGATAAGAGATCGGAGAGTTCCGCTCAATTGCGTCATCAATGGGTGACGTTTTTTCCATTATAAGCAATACTGTCCAGCACTCTTCCGCCTCACTCACTTACTAATCATCATGACTTCCTTCCGCAACCATAGAGTTGTCATAGCCTCGTTCCTCCTGCCTACCACCGCGGTGCTCTCCTAGTCCTCCTCGCCGACACCCAAACAGTACTCTCGGGAGATGATCGCACAGGTGCAAGCCCGGGTCGATGCAGAGAACACCATCCCCGCCGTGTCCTCCAGGTTCGCAGCTGCCATTGCTGGCTCTCCGCCTGCGGACTATACAGTATAGAAGCCGCTCAAGCCGGCTCTTGTCACCTCGATGAACGGGAGCGGTCATAACACCCCCACTCGCCAGTCCACCCTCAATCCCCCGCTTAAGAGCATCGTAGGGACAAGGTACGCTTGCCAATCTCGTTTCATCTCGTGATTTCTAACATATTACCACTGTTACGATGACAGAGCTGGCCAGCTACGCTCTCGCGCGTGCGCCCACCAGCGAAGTCACGAACCAGTTCCCCAAGCTCACCCGATTCGCGTCCATTCACAATCTTCATCTTCATAGCCACTTCATTCCACTTCGCTTACACTGATGCTTACACATAGACATAGACCTACACCTACACCACCTTATCCAGATATGCCTGTTGGATCACCCTCCTCCGCGGGAATCACGAGAGCAGGCACCCAAGTATACGGGTTCTGCGGTGAGCTTGTCTTTCTTCTTCTTCTTTCCTCTTCCTCCCTCCTCCTTCGTCCTCTTCCTCGTACTTTCTCTCTCTCTTTTCGCATATTCTCTGTACGCACATCAATCACTTGCATGCGTCGGTTCTTTGCCTCTTATCTGCCCTTTATTCAACACCGACACTGACATCGACTCCGCCCCTCCATGCCATCATTGATACTCTCCATCCTCTCATTCTGACTTTCCTCCTGCATTCATTCCGGCTACCACATCCTCGATATTACTACCTACCCACCAACTCACATCGATGACCCTCCCTCTATCCATCTATAATACAAATACAAATCCAATCCCAAACCTCCAACCCCACAAATCCAATCCCAAACCCGTCCAAAATGCAAATAGACGAATGCCAACAAAAATATGGCAGCGCGATAGTGTGGAAACTGGTTGTTGTGGCGTTTTGATTTTCTCAATCTGGCAGGTGTACGTTCTTCTCTTTCGTACTTTCGTTCTTTCCGTCTTGCTGTCATTCTTTCGTTTGTGTGATCTTGCGTTTATTCATTCATGCGTTTTTGCCGTCTTGCGGACGTTTGTTCGTTTGTTCGTTCGTGCGTTCATTCGTGTATTTATCCGTGCGTTCATTCGTTATTTCTTGCGTTCGTGGGTTTTTGTTCGTTCGTTCTTCTCCCCACCGATCCTCGTGATTCCATCCGGCGTTGGTGTCCTGCTCTCTAATCCCTTTTCATTGTCTTCATTACGATCTGTCCTTCTGTGATCATGATTGTGATCGTGGCGTATCTCATCATCGTCTCGGTTACGATGCTGGCACTGGCACTGGCATTGGCACCAGTTTTGTACTTGGCGCTCAATGATGACCGTCTTCATATTTTCTTTGTTCTGTTCCTTTCCTTCGTCTTCACATGCCGTATAGCTTACTTGAACTGAACTGACCTTTTCTTTTTTGCTTCCTTCGACCTATACGACGCCCTGCATCCGTCTGCCTATTCGTCCGTTTACCGCTATCCACCTCTCATTTGCCCATCGACCTACCTACCTCTCATCAACCTACCGCCAACCTATACCCCGCCTGTCCAATCAACCTACGCTCAACTGCTCTCAACCAACCCAACGTGAATCCGCCCTCACTCCCGCCCCTCAATCTCACTCCCACACCAAACCCCCTCAACCAAAACCTAAACTCAATCCATAAACTAAAACAAAAACATAGATTGTGGACGGCGAGACGCTCTGCATGCACGGCGGGCTGTCGCCGGACATTCGGACGCTCGGCTCAATCCGCACGTTTCTCGGGCGCGTAGGTGATTCCGTATGAGGCATTTTATGGTGCGTTTTCTTGTTGTTCGTTTTTTAAAATTACGATGGCTGACACGCCTACTTCAGCCTGCTTCACATTCTCCATATCCCATGACCTCTATTTTTACCTTTTTTCCCACCTCAATCTTGGCAAACACGTGCAGATCTGGTGTTGTCCGATCCTGACGACATCGACAACTGGGCAGTCGGCCTGCGCGGCGCAGGGTGGCTATTTGGAGGAAGCGTCGTCAAGGAGGTAAGTCCTGTTCTGGTCATTTATTTTTGTTTAGCTAGGCGCTAATCATTGTTTTTTAATTCTTATCTCGTCTTGTCCCTATGATATCTCCGTCTCGCTTATTTCTCCGCGCATGCACGCCTATGCTCACGCCCACACTCTCACCTTCAACCTCAACCATACCTCAACCTCATTGCAAAAAAATTCAACAACCCCAGTTCAAACACGAAAATGCTCGAACCCTCATCGTGCGTGCACACCAGCTCGTGCAAGAAGGCTACAAATACATGTTCGACGCCCGGCTCGTCACCGTGTGGTCCGCGCCCAATTACTGCCACCGCTGTGGGAATCTCGCTGGTATTATGACGGTGAAGGACGGCAGGGAGAGGACGTTTGAGGTGTTTAAGCGGCGGTAGAGAATGAGCGGGATGTTGCTGGGGGTTTGGGAGGCGGAGGGATGGGAGGGGGTATGGGGGCAGGGTTGGGAGACGGGTTTGCGGGGTGGAGAGGTAGGGTGAGTCGGGTTGTTTTGATTTTCGTCCTTTGGGACGGGTGACGATTTTTCATGTTTGTTTGTTTTGTGTAGAGTAATATGCTGTATTTCGTCTGAGTATGGGCGTGTGTGCTGTATTGGATATGCTATTGCTATTGCTATTGCTATTTCCGTTTACACCGTTTACATTTACGTTTTCTTGTCGTGCATGGACCAGGAGCTTTACCGTCGTCGGATCGTCAACGACGAAGTCACGCATCACTCCCTGTAAAATCAATGTTCGCATACGCGTTCAAGTGCGTCTTTTCTTTCCGTCGTTTGGGTGTGCCAGCGGGTGGCGTTTTTGACGGCTCTGCACATCTCGTCGATGGGTTGTTTTGCGTGCTTCAGCTTGTTGTTGATTCTGTATGCAAGGGTTCTTCATGCTACCATCCTCAGAGAATGGCCAAACGGGTGTCGTGATAGCGTTTATATGCGCCGGAGTCCTAAAGTCCTGGAATTATGCTGTGTTTCCGTTTTAGTTGGGTTCTGGATGATGGTGTTGATTGTACGCTGTCGGCCAACTCTTCTCGCAGAGAATATGCAGACATCGTTCATTTCACGTTTTAGTTTATTTTCCTTTGCATTCTGTGCCTAATCGTGTTCGAACGCAGTTCACGTTTACGCCCAATGTACATAGTGTGTGTATACCCCGAATGTCAGGTGTGGGATGCCTAACAAGGCTTCATGTGTATGTTAGTTAATGATGAACGCTCAGAATATCATCGAATCAAAGAGATCGAAGGCACACTGTGTCCGTCCGTGATGTATAGAAGCTCGAGTTCGGCAACTTGATTCAGTGCAGGGCTGTCTTTGACAATCGCAGGAGCCGGTTTAATACCTGCTGCGCTCACAGCACATAAGGCAAGCCTGTACTGCCTGCCACTTGCAGTCTGTGACTGTCGGCGACATATACCTATTTTAAGTGGCCAACACTTGAAAAAAAACACTCCATCGATTTCGATATTTGATTGTTTGACTGAGAAACAGAGCACTGTGCTCCAGCTTCCTAAGCCTTTAAGGGGCTCTCAGACGAGTCCGATTCTTAAATCTGGTAAGCTATCAAATTACAAAACTTGATTGTTATTCATAGGACCAGTCTGTGAAGGATGTGTACATAACTCTGCTGTCCAACATCCAATGGAAAATAAGCGACGGTGGAGTAATATTAAATAATGTCCATGTGGATAGTACTGACTGGATAAAAAGTAGGAGAGAAGTAGATTTACAACATGTTTCGAATGCGTGTGAATGGAAGTAGGATCCTTTGGATTCTTTCTCCTAACAGTTCGACGGATTATTATAACGGGTCCTTGAGAAACAAGTTGTTACTACTAGGTCCCAGTATAAATTCACAGAGGCTTACCAGGTCATGTGGTTGATTTGCTTTGCAGCGCCGATTACTGGGATAGTGTGGAACACGACCAAAGCAATTAAGAATACAGTGGTAATGATTGACTTGGTTTGACTGGCGGTGTAGGTTTGATTTGGATCAATGAAGATTGTGATGAACAAAGCTAATACACCAAAAGAAATCGACCTAATATTGCATACTGAGAAATGTTACTGAATAAAGGTAACGGTTGTAATAGCCTACCATGCAAGAAGGGAGAAAGGCAGAGTCAAGAATATGAAAAGTCGAATGATTGCCTGCTATTGCGACAATTAGACGCCTTGACAACGGAAATAGTTAGTGAAGATTTCAATTCACAAGTACGTCATATACTCACCTCAAGCCATCCTTGAGCAAAACTGGTGCTAATAAAACTTGATTGCAGACATATATACGACGCAGACACGGCAGTACCAAGCCCTGATGATATGATAATACACATGACCGCTGTTCGTGCATACATGTTATTATTAACGCCTGCAATTTGAAAGAATCCAAAGGATGTACTAGGTACCTGAGTAGTTAATAATGAAAACTGATAAAACTCGGTGACGTACTTCAAGAGCAATCCACATCCTGGCGCACAGAGCAACTTCCATTTTACACCCATACAGTATACGGCTTCGTACCGCTCCTTGATTTGTTACCACGACCATCGACGAAGTTCCCACGCTCTTAACAGGGCGAAGAGGATAATCGACTGGGCGAAGTAGCAGGTCGTAGTTGAGCTCTAAACTTTTCCTCTCAGTACAATCACGTACATAATCCTACTGCACCTCTCTTATAATTGATACATCGAAATATGAATACTACAAGCGGCACAGCAAGAAACCGGAAGATCACTCCGGCGACCGGAACATCAAGCAACAAAGACGCAGTAAAGACAACTGGACGTCTCACTAGGGGCGAACGGACCGGCAGAAACGGTAGAGGATCTAGAGTTGATCAAAAGCTCAAAAGATGGGAGGACGTTTCTGAAACTAGGGCGACTGCTGGTACCGGCGGACTGCCCACTCACCATGGCCATGGCAGGATCATGCCTTCATCAGATCATGGAGATGACACCTGGAGTGCCACAGCCAGTCATGCAGGGGCTTCGAGCACTTGCATACATGATGGAGGACGCAGATCAGGAAGAAGCCACACAGACATATCACGATGGATTTAACTCGGAACTGGAATTCTTTACATCGGAAATCACTCAACTCATCAAACACACACAATTGAAAGTCGACGCCAAGTTGGAGGAACTCTCGAGAGTGGCTGACAACCTGAACAAGCCAACCCAGATGTTGGATACACAACCTCGATCCATGCAGCAGGATCTCCCACCGCCCACAGGGGCGTCCGTCGATATAGCCAGGTTCTGTCACAGCCGCCCGCCTCAGCAAATCCCAGGATGCTAGCAAGACACGGCATACGTTGACGTCAATTCATGCTCAGGGGAATCGGACCTAACTCCAGCATAGAGGGTATGGGAGACCGCGAAACCAAAGAAAAACTCAACAAGATCCTTGGGGCCAGAGCGACAGACGGGGTTCATCTACGATCAGCGACAAAGCAGCGTAACGGAGGCCTCCTGGTGGAGTTCGACTCTGACTATGGCGCTGCATGGGGGAGGAAGGAAGAGAACATGGTGCAGCTGTGTAAGGCAGTAGGGGAAAACGTGGAGACGCAGAAACGATCTTACCAGTTAATCGCTAAATTTGTCCCACTTAGCGTGGAGCCAGAAGACCCAAGTTTCGTGGAGGAGGTTGAAGAATCCAACGGTCTGGATGCGGGGGTCATCATATCAATGAGATGGGCAAAAGCTATAGAACGAAGGAAGGAGCACCAGAAATGGGCTCACATTATTCTTACCACCGAAAATGTTATCAAAGCTAACCGAATGATTGCTCTAGGTATCCACATAGCAAACAAGAAGATCACAGTCGAAAAATGCAAGGTCGATCCGATCCGATGCTTGAAATGCCAGGGATATAACCATTATGCAAAAGAATGTAGCACCAGTGTCGACATTTGCGGTCAGTGTGGTGAGCCCGGCCACAGAACCAAGGATTGTACCAGCCAAAGAAATACTGTGTGTCCTGCAAATCTTCGGACCACACAAGCTACGATAGAACATGCCCGACATTCCAAAAGAAAGCCGAAGACAAAAATCTCACCACTCCAGAAAACACTCTGCCTTTCATCCCTACTGACGAACCATGGACCTGGTCGATGAACACCGACACCCAGCAAAATTTTCCACGACGCAGTGCAAGCTATGAGGTACCAACAGCCGAATCATCCAAGGAAAGTCAGAAGGCGGCCCAAAGGAGGATCGCGATGCGGAGAGCAGTTATTGCTGAAAATGCAGAAGCGGCCGCCAACCCCCAGTCAAGCCCTCCTCCACTACCAGCCAGCACAGAAGGCAGCCCTCAGCCTGAAAATTCAGTAGAAAACGCCACGCCAAAGAGATGGGGAGACTACCCCCTGAAGACGGCAAGCTACCACCGTTGCAGGCCACACAACTCTAAAATGACGAACCTACAAGAGGCGCAACCAGCACTAACGCAGCTACGCATACTGCAAATCAACTTAAACAAATCGGAGGTTGCACACAAGGAGCTACTTAACAGCGGACTCAGCACAAAATACGATATAATTCTAATCCAAGAACCACACATTACTTTCTATGGCCACATAATCACTAATAACCACTTTCGACAGGTATACCCTCCAGGAAGACATACATTAAATGCAACAGTTCGCTCAGGAATATGGGTCAATAGAGGGATCAACACAGGTAGCTGGCAGGAGCTGATGATACCGGGCACAAACGACGTTACTGCAATCCAGCTGAAAGGCCCATATGGTCGGCTCTCACTGTTCAATATTTACAACCCATGCGACAAAGACGACACAATTAATGCACTGACCTCTTTCATAGAAGTCCAGAAGCAGAGGCTGATGGCAGAAGAGACAGACCACATGATATGGGCAGGAGATTTCAATCGTCACCACCTGCTATGGGACAAGGACGAAGATGATAGGCTTTTCACTCGCACAGCTCTGAAATCAGCGGACGTACTGATCGATCTCTTAGGAAAATATCGGGCTGAACATGATCCTCCCAAAGGGCATCCCAACCCTTGAACACATGGTCACTGGACGTACATCAAGACCGGACAACGTTTTTGCCACAGCTGACCTGATAGACCGGGTGATACAGTGCGATGTGGACTTCGACTCCGACCAGCGAACACCGACCACTACCCAATTGTCTCCATCCTAGATCTCAGACACCCAGCAACCGTCGACAAGCCCTCGTACAACTACTGAACAGCCGACTGGGACGACTTCACCAAGAATCTCGCGATCAGGCTAAGCGAATTAGCTGGTCCTAGACCACTCAAAACCATGGCTGAAATAACCGATGCCGCATGCTCCCTGAAGGAAGCTCTACAAGACACAATCCGTACTCGAATCAAACTCCAAAAGCCCATGCCTGACAAGAAACGATGGTGGACTAGCGAAATCGAGGACGCCAAGCGACACAAGAATAGGCTAGGAAGCCTACACCACAAGCTCCGTGCCTTCGATCAACACCCTTGCCACCAAAAATTCAAAGACGCAAAATCTACCTTTGCAAAGCTGGTAATTGAGACAAAACGGAAGCACTGGAACGACTGGCTCTCAGAGGCAAGTACCGCGAGATTTATGGACAGCTAATAGATATCTTAGGAACCCAACCGGCGATGGAGGTCGACCGAGAATCCCAACACTAGAGGCAATTGACATATACTCAGACTAAACGACTGAAATTTCAACAAATGAAGGGAAGGCTCAAATATTCACCAACAGTTTCTTCCCAGGAAGCCGATACATTCAAGCATACCAGCCAATTACATATACCCGAACCCAGTACAAGACATTGGCACTATCACCAGAGTCCAAATTGAACGACAAGTGCAGCGACTCTCTCCATACAAGGCGCACGGACCAGATGAGATTCCTAACGTCGTTCTACAGAAATCATTGCCGCTAATAATGGATTGACTGATATTTCTTTTAATGCTATTGTTCTCACAGGTCACTATCCAGAGGAGTGGAAGCAGTCAATTACAGTTGTACTACGAAAACCAGGCAAGCTAAACTACAAGACAGCCAAAGCCTACCGCCTTATCGCTCTCCTCAACACAATCCCAAAATTCTGACAGCGATACTCGCAGAGAACATCAGCCACCTGGTCGAAACACATGATCTCCTGCCCAGTACACATTTTGGAGGTCGGCCAGGGCGCACCACAACGGACGCCATACACTACCTGACCCAGAAGATAAAGGAAGGCTGGCGAGATGGAAAAGTGGCCTCGATCCTATTTCTGGACGTGGAAGGGGCTTTTCCTAACGCAGTAACAGACCGACTCATCCATAACCTCAAAAGCGCAGGATCCCAAGAGCATATGTGGAGCTGATTGGGGAAATACTCTCCAAAAGGCGAACCACCCTGAAGTTTGACGACTTTGAGTCAACCCCATTCACGATAGACAACAGTATCGGACAAGGCGACCCCTTGTCCATGATTCTTTATATTATTTATAATGCAGACTTACTCGAAATTGTGGACAGATGCAACGGAGAGGATGCTATAGGCTACGTGGACGACGTGACCATCATCACTATAGGAACTGACCTCGACTTAAACGACTGACAAACTCTATCAAATCATGAACAATCAGGGAGGAGGGCTCGAATGGAGCGAAGACCACAACTCCAGGTTCAAGTATCAAAACTGGCTCTGATGCATTGCATGCCCACATATAAGGCCCGACGCAGCGACGGGAACCATCCACGATTGGAAATCAACGGATCCCTGGTAAAAGAGGTCGAAAACTTCAAGCTACTCGGGATACACATGGACAGCCAGCTCAAATGGAACTGCCAACTTCAAAAGGCTACCAAAAAGCGACAAATTGGGTATTAAACTTCATCAGACTGACCAAACCCTCTACAGGCATCGAGGCAAGACTAATGAGACAACTATATATCGCCACCATCATCCCCAAAATGACCTACCGGACTCGACGCATGGTACACCCCGCCAACAAAACCGGTCGGGCACATTCATAATATAGGCTCAGTGTCAGGTCTTCGTCAGCTAACTCGGATCCAACGCAAAGCAGCAATAGCTATAGCAGGTGGTCTCAAGACAACCCCAACGAACTGTTGGATGCACACGCAGGTATATTACCGATAGAACTTACCCTACTAAAAATCTGTCACAGGGCTATCGTCAGGATGGCAACGCTCCCAAAACAGCACCCGCTACACAAAGCAGTCCAATCGGCAGGGCGAGGACCCTCAAAACCGAGATACAAGACACCTATCGAAAACCTACTGAAGATATTCGACCTCAAACCGAACGAATTTGAACCCATACACCCGGCAAGAACCGTCCCAACCTTCCAGCCCCGTTCTCTGTCCAGATCGATGACAGCAGGGAGGAATCGATGGCGTTTGAAGCATCAGATAACGCAGACTTCAAGATATACTCTGATGGCTCTGGCCACAGCGACGGAATTGGAGCATCAGCAATTCTCTACAGAAGGGGGTCGGTCACCCCGGAAGCTTCAATTACGATCTATCTGGGAACCAAAAGCGAGCATAACTCCTACGAGGGCGGAGGCCGCCCGGGGGCAACCTGGCCCTACAACTCCTACGTGCAGCTAATACTACCCATTCTAACACTACAACAGTTTACATAGACAACCAGGCCCTCCTCAAAGCACTCAGATTCCCCAAGGCAAAGTCTGGTCAATGGCTGGTGGATGGGATTGTCGCCAGTGCCAGGGAAATACCTGGGAAGATCAAAATAGCCTGGATCTCTGGCCATACCGACGTCAAAGGAAACGAGAAAGCAGACGAAGAGGCGAAGAAAGCCGCTAGCGGCTCCAGCAGCTGTAGGAGTGACCTACCCACAACACTAAGGGGCAAACTCCCGATAAGCGCATCTGCGGAACGGCAAGCGTACCATGAGGAACTAATGCTATTATGGAAGAACAGGTGGGACAGCTCACCGAGAGCAGCCAGTTTCAAGCACATCGACCCCGACTTCGCCTGCACGAAATTCAGAAAAATCAGCTTCTGCCTCAACAGAGCGCAATCAAGCCTACTGATACAGGTACGCACCGGACACATCCCTCTAAATGCTCACCTTTACAGGATACACAAATCAACGACGGACAAATGCCCAAACTGCCGTGAGCGCCGAGGGCGGAGAACGCGCTGTAGAGACAGTGGAACACTTTCTCTTCGAGTGCCGCACACACCGGCGACTGCGGAAAGAAATGTATATCAAAATAAAAACCGACCGCCCCAGCCTGGAGCAATTAACTACCAACTTAGGAATGGCTAAATCACTTTTGAAATTCATTGCTCAAACGAAACGATTCAAACAATATGGCGACGGCCTACTAGAACGGTAAGTCTCCCTGAACCTGAAGACTAGGAAGGATACCCGGACCCTCGCGACAACGACAACGCGAAGACAGCACCCTCCGGAATGCAAACCACGCCCCACGCCCGCTCACCCACTCATTCAAGACCCTCACACTCGACCCTCCCACAGAACTAACAACAACTCCCAATATGTCCCTATCACCCTGCCACCAGAGACAAGCTAGACGTCACATAGCGACTATCCTCGCGGACCGAGGACCGACAAGGTCACACATGCCATCCAAGATACTGGACGGGCAACCTAGAAATATTCAAAAGTCGAACGACTTTCGCCGTAGATAATATATCACAAACTTCTGAGGCGAAGTTCTCAAACGATAGCGGATCTGTCGGGCCCGGCAGGGGGACGTGAGGGCCCTCTGGGGTGCAGAGGACTGCCGATGATGAAGAAAAGACCGTAATGATTATGCTACTAGATGTACACGTAGATACAAAGCCAAGGCAGGGGCCCGCCCCTCAGAGGCTATAACATAATACAAAAAAAAAAAAAAAAAAATACGGCTTCGTTCCATCCCGTTCTCAGCGTTTGCTACATGTTCGAGCATCATTGTAATTGTTTGTTTTGAATGTTATCGATATACTGACATCTATATGAGCTGTTCTTGCGATGTCCGGGACACTGTGGGCGTAATAACATCGTATAATAGCATACAAGCCGCAGCTATGTAATTTCGCCAACGTCAAATAGGTTTTCGGTCCATGTTGGTGTGCGAACTCGACAGATGTATTCCAGAAGCGTTGTCTAATTTGTGTTGAATCGGTTTAGTGAATCGTGTACACTTGATGAATCTATTTTGTGCACCTGCGCAAGCTTGATAGCACGCCGATCACTCCGTTGCTAGATGAGTTATTGGTGGTAGCCATTCTGCAGGTGGAGGGGTAATTTCAAGTTCTAGGTGGTAGAAAGGCGCTTTGCTATTTATGCAAGTCCGGACATGTCTTTTCCACCTCTCCAGGACAGTTTAATTAGACTCCCTTACTTGTGTCTTGTGAAAATAAATACTGGGTTATTTGTCCTCCGAGATCTCGTTCTCCCCGATCTCACTGGGTGCGAATAAAGATAGAATTCGGTATAGTTGTAATTTGATCGGTTAATTATCGGATGATCGAAAGCCCGCCGTTACAGGGTTCACCGAGAGTCACGATGGAAAATACAAGACCACGATATATCGATTGAACGACTGGCTGCGCCAGTTGGTCGAGTTCACTCAGTAGGTGCACTTTGGTCTCACGAGTGGTAAAGTCGAATGGGGACGAGCCTACTATTGAACGACTGGCTGCGTTACAGATGTGTACGATGCCTAAGGAGAGAGAAAAGTGGGAGTTGCTGTCTAAGGAAAAGGTTGGGGATTGCGGTCACATGTATGTAGACGCAGAAGATAAGATATTACGAAAAAGTGGCGGTGGCAAGGCTGGGGCGCTAGGTTAACAATGATGTCTAGCAAGCCCCACTTCGTTTTGGTCTGCCACAGGAGTCACCTCCTCACAGGCAATTAGCAGCTACCTGGAACAAAACCTAAAGCCCCACTGAGGTTAGTTTTTGATGCCATTATTTATTGTGTTGCCACCATGAAGGGTTGTTCCTCGAAATTTCCGAGGTTCTATCATATTAAGAGATGGCTTGCAGTGCTGCGATAAAAATTCTAGCGTTAGGATGTGACATTTCAGAGCGCCCGAAGGGAAAAGAGATATCGAAGCTTTGATCGGTGCACAGACTTCGGTAATGAGATCGAAATGAAACTGCACATCAGTGCATAAAAACAAACAGTCCGTCACTGCCCAAAATAGATCGTCCAGATCGGTGAGGCAAAGAGCCGCTCATCAGTGGGGAGGGTGTAAGAGAAGACAGATTGCACCAATCTCATGTCAAAGCCCGCGTAAATCAAGCATAGGGTGCACAAGACTCTGGGAGTAGGTTTGACTCGGATTACAGACAAGATTTCACAGTTTATAAATGATAAACATAGCGTATTACGTATACCCACCAAGAAAGGGTATGACAATGTTGAGGATCTGATCCAACATGTGGGAGGGTTGCGTTATATTTTGGTGCTCCAGTATTTTTACCGGATACTGACTTGAAGACCAGGACTGGCCTCAAATTGCAGCGATGCTCATTGTTCTGCGTAGTGTGTACAGATTCAAAGCCTTCGGCGGAACATCACAGTGATATATGCTTCACCAATATAACCTATGACTCGGTCACAAAATCTGAATGTTGCTTAGTTGGACAAGATATACGTTCTGATTAATGGAACGGCAGATTAGGCAGGACAACTCCGAACGAGTCCTCTGCTAATGGCCTCACAGAAGGGATGAGAGTGATGAAATAGTACGCAAATGTCACCTCGAATGATATCGGGGCAATGTGCTTAATTACTATCCCAGTAGTAAGAGATCCCAAGATTTGCTCAGGATTCAAGATGTTTACCGCCCTAATTCACTCCCGATTCACTCCCATTCTTCTGTATATATAGAGCACAATAAGTACTTCCTCTTAGGTATACAGACCAATGTTCGCAGGAGGGCAGAAACCGAGGAGACTGAGGTATGACTGCGGCGAGGACTATCCATGGACTTTGGTGTACATTTGATCCACTCTGTCGGCTCTCGTAGCCCAACTCAGCGTCGAAAACGCGACTCTCACCGGAAACCTGACAACCGGTCTTTCCATACGCACTCGAAGCAAACTCCATAAGAATACACACAATGAGGACCAACCAACCCAACGTACCAACTTCTGGGGTATGCACCAGATTCCGCACGACAACTATGGAAACGATCTACGGCTGGCTCTTGATTTACCTCAGAGGGTGACGAGTTCCCGTAATGGATGGATCGACCAGTATTTTGAAGGCGGAGTACGATGCGTTCGTTATGCACTTCAACCCGAGTCTAAAGCTCGATATTGGAAGTCATCCACGGAGTGTTGAGGAAGATCGATGCCCTAGGAATTTAACAACGTTTGGGACTCGAATCTCGCACCTGATGTCGAGTGTCATCCGCTGAAATTTAACCAGTGATACATGTTACCTACACAGAGACCACGGTAATATGACTGTATATACAGCTCAACGTTCACAGGAGAGGAGAAAGCAAGACTACCAAGCTGAGAGACTGCGGCGATGAGTGGATGACAGAATGATGACAGGCCGAAAGAGGAGGGGGACAGCTAAAAATACCAAAAGGGGGAAACAATGGGCGCTTGGCTGGGGCAAAGTCTCGGTGACACTAAAAGCGGGTGGCAAGATGCGGAGGGGTCGGGATGGGCCTGATCAACTTTGCATGGGCTGCAAAGTGAGAAAATGAGCGAAACAAGAGAATGGCCAAAGGATGGACTGAAGATGAGAGATCGAAGAGTTCCGCCTAATTGGTGCATAGAGCGTCATCAATGGGTGATGTTGTTTCCAATATAAGTTTGCAGGGAATATGTGTTCTGCGATCCGAGTCAGTGGCAGTTGCTGGGTTAAGCTTTAATTTCTTTGGTGCAGGAAGACGTCTCACAATCTACACGAGTAGACATCGTTCATTCGCTGATTTGTTCTATTTTCCTTGCATTCCGTGCCTAATTGCATTCGAACGCTGTTCACGTTTATGCACAATGTACGTAGTATGTGTATACCCGTGGCTAACAAATATGATTCATGTGTACGTTGGTTGATGATGAACACTTAAACTATCAGCGAATCAAAGAAATAGAAAGCACACCGCGTCCGCCCGTGATGCACCGAGGCTCGGGGTCGGCAAGCATATTTTAGTGCAGAATCGTTTTTGACGACCGCGGGAGTCGGTTAGATGACTAAAATGCTCACACCACTTAAGGCAAGCTGTACTGCCTGTCACTTGCATTTTGTGAGTGTCAGCGACATATATCTATTTCAAGTAGCCAACACGTGAAAACAAACCACGCCCTCGATGTCGCTACCTGACTGTTTCAAAGCACTGCGTTCCAGTTTCTTAGCCTTTAAGGAGCTCCTAGACCATTCCGATTCCTAAATCTGCTAAGCTACCAATTTACAAAGCTCGATTGTTATTTATAGGACCAGTCTATGAAAAGGGTGTACATGAATCTGCTGTCCAACATCCAATAGAAAGTAGGCGACGTTGGAATAAAACTAAATAATGTCCGTGTGGGTAGTATTGACCGGATAAAAACGTAGAAGAGAAGTAGATTTACAACATGTTTCGAATGCGTGTGAATGAAAATAAGATCCTTTGAATTATTTCTCCTAACAGTTTGATGGATTATTATAACGGGTCCTTGAGAAACAAGTTGTTACTACTGTATCCCAGCATAAATTCGCAGAGCTTACCAAGTCATGTGGTTGATTTGCTTCGCAGCGCCGATTACTGGGATAGTGTGGAACACTACCAAAGCGAATAAGAATACAGTGGTAATGATTGACGTGGTTTGACTGGCGGTGTAGGTTTGATTTGGATAGTGAAGATTGTGATGAACAAACTTAATACACCAAAAGAAATAGACCTAATATTGCATATTGAGAAGTGTTACTGAATAAAGGTTACGGTTGTGATAACCTACCATGCGAGATGGGAGAAAGGCAGAGTCAAGAACATGAAAAAGTCGAATGATTGCCTGCTATTGCGACAATTAGACGCCTTGACAACGGAAATAGTTAGTGAAGATTTCAATTCACAAGTACGTCATATACTCACCTCAAGCCATCCTTGAGCAAATCTGGGGCCTAGAAAACTTGATTGCAGACATATATACGACGCAGACACGGCAGTACTAAGCCCTGATGATATGATGGTGCACATGACCGCTGTTCGTGCATACATATTATTATTGACGCCTGCAATTTGAAAGAATCCGAAGGATGTACTAGGTACGTGAGTAGTCAGTAATGAAAATTGATAAAACTCGGTGACATACTTCAAGAATAATCCACATCCTGGTGCACAGAGCAACTTCCATTTTACAGATATACTGTACACTGCTTTATTCCATCCGGTTCTCAACGTTTCCTACATGTCCGAATATTAGTATAGTCCTTTCTTTGGACATTGTCGAGGCACTGACGTCCATAATAGCCCCTCTTTCATTGTATGTGGAGCTGTGGACGTAATAGCATTGCAGAGCTACGTGCAATCCGCAGCTATGTAATTTTACTAAGGCTATGTAGGCCGTAGGTCTAAGTTCGTGGGAAATTTTGACGAATGTGGTCCAGAAGCGGAGTCTAAAATGGGCTGAGTGGGTTGTGCAAGATTGGCGAAGCTGTTCTATGTACCTCTCCGACATCGAGAGTACGTTGGTCCTTCCATTACAAGTCATGTCGATAGTGGTAGCCATAAATCAAGGAGAGAAAATTCGAGTTGTAGAAGAACGGAAGGGGCTGAAATCTACACTACGATGTGCGATGCTGCGGTATTTATGGTTGAACTTGGTAGGCTTGACTTCAAGTAACGGAGTGGGGTTTGGTATTTGTAGTGTCTAAGGGAGTCGTGGCATGGCCGATTCATAGAAAACGGAATTGCGTTCAGCTACTGTCAGATCGTAGTCAGAAAGTTTCCCAAAAGTTCCCAGCACATCATACTTCTGATTCAAGAGACCCACGGTCCAAATCTGTGCACATGGACCTTACGTTCACTGCAGGCACTAAAGATCTCAAGCAGTAGGTCCATGCGTTTTCTTCGGTCGAGTTCTTGTTAGTTGAAAAGAAATGTTTACAATTGGCTTCGTGGCTTCAATGCAATTCCTTGGCAATCCAGGGCGACCTTAAAAACACCTTTTAATAGCTTTTAATCCGTGCGATACGTAGGTGGCGTATTTAGCTTTCTGCCTCGGCATAGTACGTCCATCTCAATTGTCGATTCAGATCTATTAACGTTTACCTTGTCCAGAAACCCATAACGACACCGGACAATACCTAAAGCGAGGAACTATTCTTGTGCCACTTACTGATTCCAATTGCTAATCCGCGTCTTCACCGGCTGATCACGAGCCTTCGGTATTCTGCAGTACTCACAGCACATGAGGCAAGCTGTACTGCCTGTCACGGTCAGCGACATATATCTATTTTAAGCAGCCAACACGTGAAAAACCACGCCATCGATTTCGATACTTGATGGTTTACTAAGAAGCAAAGCACTGTGCTCCAGCTTCCTAGCCTTTTAAGGAGCTCTCAGACGAGTCCGATTCCTAAATTTAGTATGCTATCAATTTAAAAATCTCGATTGTTATTCATAGGACCAGTCTATGAAGAGTGTGTACATGAATCCTGTCCAACATTCAGCGGAAAGTAGGCGACGTTGGAATAAAACTAAATAATGTCCGTGTAGGCAGTACTGACCGGATAAAAATGTAGAAGAGAAGTAGATTTACAACATGTTTCGAATGCATGTGAATGAATACAAGATCCATTGAATTCTTTCTCCTAACAGTTTGATGGATTATTATAACGGGTCCTTGAAAACCAAGTCGTTACTACTACATCCCAGAATAGATTCGCAGAGGCTTACCAAGTCATGTGGTTGATTTGCTTTGCAGCGCCGATTACTGGAATAGTGTGGAATATGACCAAAGCGAATAAGAATACAGCGGTAATGATTGACTTGGTTTGACTAGCAGTGTAGGTTTGATTTGGATCAGTGAATATTGTGATGAACAAAGTTAGTACACCAAAAGAAATCGACCTAATATTGCACACTGAGAAATTTTAATGAAGAAAGATTACGGTTGTGATAGCCTACCATGCAAGAAGGGAGAAAGGCAGAGTCAAGAACATGAAAAATTGAATGATTGCCTGCTATTGCGACAATTAGACGCCTCGACGACGGAAATAGTTAGTGAAGAGCTCAATTCACAAGTACGTCATATAATCACCTCAAGCCATCCTTGAGCAAATCTGGGGCCTATAAAACTTGATTGCAGACATATATACGACGCAGACACGGCGGTACCAAGCCCTGATGATATGATGGTGCACATGACCGCTGTTCGTGCATACATATTATTATTAACGCCTGCAATTTGAAAGAATCCGAAGGATGTACTAGGTACATGAGTAGTTAGTAATGAAAACTGATAAAACTCGACAACGTACTTCAACAGTAATCCGCATCCTGGCGCACAGAGAAACTTCCATTTCATAGCCATACAGTATACAGCTTCGTTCCATCCCGTTCTCAGTGTTTGCTACATGTTCGAGCATCAGTGTAATTGTTTGTTTCGGATGTTATCGATATACTGACGTCTATATGAGCTGCTCTTGCAATGTCCGGGAAACTGTGGGCGTAATAACATCGTATAATGGCGTACAAGCCGCAGCTATGTAATTTCGCCAACGTTAAGTAGGTCTTCGGTCCATGTTTGTGTGCGAACTCGACGGATGTGGTCCAGAAGCGTTGTCTAAATTTTGTTGGATCGGTTTAGTGGATCGGGCACAATTGATGAATCTGTTTATGCACCTGCCGGAGCTTGATAGCACGTCGGTGGCACCATTGCGAGATGGGTTGTTGGTGGTAGCCATTCTGCAAGTGGAGTGGTAATTTCAAGTTGTAGATGGTGGGAAGACGTTCTACCCCTCCAGGACAGTTTAATTAGATTCCATTTATTCTCGGAGTAGAGAAACATGTCGACTCTCCCACGGTTGATGTCCAGGGGGATCTTGTGGACCAATGCACTGGCCCACAACCCGGTGGCTATGTAATAACTCATCATCAAAGTTACCGATAACTATCGGCGAGTTATCTAACTTCGGCGTAACTTGCACATCACTGACTAACTGGGTTACATATGTGTACGATGCGTAAGGAGAGAGAGAAACGGGAGTTGCTGTCTAAGGAAAAGATTGGGGATTGCAGTCATGTGTACGTAGATCAGATAATACAAAAAGGGCTGTGGTAAGGCTGGGGCGCTAGGCTTACAACGATATCTAGAAAGCCCCACTTGGTTTTGGTCTGCCTAGCAGTCACCTCCTCACAGGCAATTAGCAGCTACCTGGAACAAAACCTAAAAACCCCACTGAGGTTAGTTTCTGATGCCATTATTTATTGTGTTGCCACCATGAAGGGTTATTCCTGGAAATTTTCGAAGCTCTATCCCACTAAAAGATGGCCGGCAGTGCTGCGATCATAATTCTGGCGGTAGGATCTCACATTTCAGAGCGCCCGTAGGGAAAAAGAGATCGAAGCTTTCACGGTGCGCGGACTTCGGTAAGGAGATCGAAATGGAACTGCACGCCAGTGCGTAAAATAGATCGTCTAGATCGGTGAAGAAAAAGAGCTGCCCATCAGATTGCACCATATCGCATGTCAAAGCCCGCATAAATCAAGCATAGGGATTCAGACCACAAGAATCTGGGAGTAGGTTTGACTTGGATTCCAGACAAGGCCTCACAGTTTATAATCCATAAACACAGCGTATTACATATAGCCACCAAGAAAGGGCATGATAATGTTGAGGACCTGATTCAACATGTGTGAGGATTACGTTATATTTTGGTGTTCAAGTATTTTTACCGGATACTCTGGCTTGAAGACCAGGACTGGCCTTGAAGCGGAGTGATGCTCATTGTTCTACATGGTGTGTACAGATTCAAAAGCCTTCGGCGGGACGTACACAAGTGATATATACTCCACCAATACGACCTATGATTTAGTCACAAAATCTTAATGTTGCTTATTAGTTGGATAAGATATACGTTCGCAATGATGGAATGGCGGATTACGCCGGACAACTCCGATCGAGTCCTCTGGCCTGGCAGAAGGGATGATAGTGATGAAATAGTACTCAAATTTCACCTCGAACGATATCAGGGACACTTTGCTTAAATTACTGTCCCAGTAGTAAGTAATGATGAAATAGTACTCAAATTTCACCTCGAACGATATCAGGAACACTTTGCTTAAATTACTGTCCCAGTAGTAAGTAAGAGATCCCAGGATTTTCGCAGGATTCAAGATGTTTACCACCCTATTCCATCCCCGTTCTTCTGTATATATAGACCATACTAGGTACTGCTTCTTAGGTATACAGCCCAATGTTCGCAGGAGGGCAGAAACCGAGGAGACTGAGATATGCCTGCGGCGAGGACTATCCATGGACTTTGGTGTACATTTGATCCACTTTGTCGACTCTCGTAGCCCAACTCAGCCTCGAAAACGCGACTCTCACCTGAAACCTGACAACCTGTTTTCCGAGACGTACTCGAAGCAATCTCCATCGGAATACACACAGTGAGGACCAACCAGCCCAACGTACCGACTTCAGGGGTATGCACTAGATTCCGCACGACAACTATGGGAACGATCTGCGGCTGGCTCTTGATTTACCTGCGAGGGTGACTTAAAGCCCGATATTTCAAGTCATCCACGGAAAGTTGAGAAAGATCAATGTCCTCGAAATTTAACAACGTTTAGAACTCGAATCCTGCACCTATGCGGAAAGTTATTCGCAGAAATTTAACCAGTGATACGTGTCACATCTACAGGGACCAGGATAGTATGGCTATATATACGGCTCAACGTTCTCAGGGGAAGAGCAAAAACCTGAGAGACTGCGGCGATGGGTGGATGACAGAATGATGACGGGCCGAAGGAAGCGGGGCAACTAAAAATACCCAAAGGGGAGAGCAACGTGCGCTGGGCTGGGGCAAAGTCTCGGTGAAACTAAAGCGGGTGGCAGCGGAGGGGGTCGGGATGGGCCTGATCTACTCTGCATGGGTTACACAGTGAGAAAATGGGCGTAAACAAGAGAATGGGCAAGGGATGAATTGAATCCGTGCAGGCGATAAGAGATCGGAGAGTGCCGCCCAATTGGTGCACAGAGCGTCATCGATGAGTGACGTCGTTTCCAGTATAAGTAATACAGTGACCACTCACTCACTCACTCACTCACCAATCACCATGACTTCCTTCCGCAACCACAGAGTCGTCATCGCCTCGCTGTTTCTGCCTACCACCGCAGTGCTCTCCCAGTCCTCCCCGCCGACGCCCGAACAGCACTCCCGGGAGACGATCGCGCAGGTGCAGGCCCGGGTTGATGCGGAAAACACCATCCCCGCCGTGTCCTCCAGGCTCGCAGCCGCCATCGCTGGCTCCCCGCCCGCGGACTCTACAGTAAAGAAGCCGCTCAAGCCGGCGCTCATCACGTCGACGAACGGGAGTAGTCATAACACCCACACCCGCCAGTCCAGTCTCAATCTCCCGCTTAAGAGCATCGTGGATGATCTCAAAGACAAGGTGTGCTTATTACCTACCGATCTCATGGTTGCTTACTCTTACCTTCTTCTTCATCACGATGACAGAGCCGGCTAGCCACGCCCTCCGCGCGCTCGCCCACCAGCGAAGCCACGAACCCGTTCCACAAGCTCACCCGATTCGCGGTGGACACCACCGATGCGCCCGGCGACGACCCCGCGCACCCCGCAGCAGCGCCCAGCATCACCTCCCCGCTCACGCGCAAGCACCAGACGACACACTCGGATACGCAGGCCGTCCCGCGCCTGCGCAGGAACAAATCGCGCTCGACGTCCCGGCGCGCGACGTCCTCCGCCCGCCCCGGATCCGTGCCCACCTCCCCGTCAGTGGACAACAACAGCGGCGAGTTCGGCGCAGGCGGTGTGCAGGCGTGGCACATGGAGCCGAACCCGCACTGCAACGGCGGTCTGAAGAACGCGGTGGATAGTGTGGGCGACCGCATGAAGAAGAGGCTGTGGGTGGGCACGCTGGGCACGCCGACGGATGGGTTTGGGGAGGAGCTGCGGGCGGATATCGATAAGAGGATGTTGGCGCAGAGGCAGAGCTTGCCAGTGTGGATCCCGGACGATGAGTTCCAGAGTTGCTATGATGAGTTTTGTCATCAGGTGAGTTGGGCGTTTCTTTCTGTTCCTTCCTCTTTCCGTCATCGTGTCCTGTGGGTTTGAACTATGACTCACCTATGACGCCACCCGCAGGTCCTCTGGCCCTGTCTGCACTACGCCGTCCCCGACGCGCCCAAAACCAAGCTCTTCTACGAATCCGCCTCCTACGCCCAATACGTCGCCGTCAACCAGCGCTTCGCAGACGCCATCATCGCGTCCTACCAAGAAGGCGACATCATCTGGGTGAACGACTACCACCTCCTGCTCCTCCCGCTCCTGCTCCGCCTCTCGCTCGCCATCCCGCCGACGACCCCCATCGGCTTCTTCATGCACGTCGCGTTCCCGAGCTCGGAGATCTTCCGGTGTCTGAGTGTGCGCAAGGATCTGCTGCGGGGATGCTGGGCGCGGATGTCGTGGGCTTCCAGACGAGCAGCTATGCAAGGCATTGGAGGCAGACTGTTAGCCGGATATTGAGCTTTGAGGCGCTGCCGAGGGGGATACAGGTGCCTGAGGGCGAGGGGCTGACTGTCGCGGAGATGTTGGAGAAGTTGGAGGGCGGTGGCGCCGCTGCTGCTGCTGGGGGAAAGGATGGTACGGGGGAGAAGACGGGCAAGGGGGTGCAGGGGAAAGGGGACGCGGACAGGGACGCGGTGGGGAGAGCGCCGGGAAGGAGAAGAAGGAAGAGGGGAGGGTGAGAGATGGCGTTGTTGAACGCGGACGCTTTGTGGATGTGGGTGTGTTCCCGATGGGGATTGATGTGCGCCAGCTGCATATTCGCAGGTCGGTCTTCTTTCTTGGTGTTTTCCCTTTTGGTCTCGACCCTCTCACCCCCACCCGGCACCCCTTCTTTTTGCGCGTAATTGAGATGGGGTTTGCTGACTTGTTTGTTTTCTCACCCCTTATCCTCTCCTCATCACTTTCTTCTTTCTATGATTATGATTGTGATATGAAGACGCGAGCCGGAGGTGGCGGAGTGGGTGCAGGTGCTGAAGCAGAGGTATGCGGGGATGAAGCTTGTAGTTGGGAGGGACAAGTTGGATGAGATTCAGGTGAGTTGTAGGATTCTGTACCTTGTGTAGTCCGTATGCTCAATGGGTTGTATCCACTTCTTCATTTCCCATTCCCTCCTCCCCTCCCCCACCCCATAACTCCACTCTACACACGCACACATCCAGGGCGTCCGGCACAAGCTCGTCGCCTTCGAAACCTTCCTCGAGAAATACCCCGCCTTCCAGAACCGCGTCGTGCTCATCCAGATCGCGCTGCACACCTCCTCCCCGAACGAGGCGCTCGCGTCCTCGTCCGCCGGCGGCATCACCGACATCATCTCGCGCATCAACGCGCGCTTCTCGACGCTCACGTACACGCCGATCGTGTTCCTGCACACGGGCGACCTGACGTTCAGCCAGTACCTCGCGCTGCTCGAGGTCGCGGACGTGTTTGTGGTGACGAGCCTGCGCGAGGGGATGGCGCTCAGGACGCACGAGTTTGTGGAGTGCCAGGAGGGGAAGGATCGTTTGGAGGTGGGTTGTTGTTGTTTTTTGTTTTTTTTTTTTTTTGCTCTGTGTTGAAGCTGATTGGGATTGGGTATCGCAGGGCGTTGAAAGCGCGGACGGAGGGGCTGCTGGGGAAGACGGCGAGAAAGAAGGGGGCAGGCACGGCGTGCTCGTGCTGAGCGAGTTCACGGGGAGCTACAGCTACAGCGGGTTCCGGAGCTGCATCGCGGTGAACCCGTGGGATGCGCGCGGGACTGCGAGAGCGATCTGGGAGGCGCTGAGTATGGGAAGGGAAGAGGCGAGGAGCCGGTGGGAGGTGGGTGATTTTTGATATTTTATTTTTGGTTTCTTTCTCTCCCCATTACTCTCTCTCTTTCAGTCCTTCGCTTTTGATCTCACTTCCGGTGTTCTGTGGATTCAACTTTAACATTGACTTCGTATGTTATAGGATCTGCACAACCACGTCACCACGCAGACAGCACAGACCTTCGTCAACTCGTTCCTCAACCGCTGCGTGCGCGCCAACACGGAGCACACCGCGTCGCTCCTCGACGACGTCGGGTCCGGCGCGACTGTACTGCGCCCGCTCGCGACTCCCGGGTCAAGCCCCACCTCCCCACTGGATTTAATGGAAACGGGACGAGCGTGAGCGTGCTGGTCGGAAAACATAAACACTCGAGGAAGAGGATGATCCTGGTTGATTTTGAGGGCACGCTGTGGAGGCGGGATCTGTCGCAGGCGGCTGTGCTTGGTGATCTCGACGCGCCTTTTTCCACCGCCCCTGCTGGAACCGGGGCACCGCTTCCTGAGGAGGTGGAGAAGGCGGTCGGGGTCTTGGGAAAGCTGGCCGAGGATCGGAGGAATGAGGTGTGGTTGCTCAGCGGGCTCAAGGTTGCGGGCGTGCTGGAGGCTGTTGCGGGACGGGTGCCGAGGGTTGGGATTGTGTGAGTGTGGCTTTTCTTTCTTTCTTTTCTTTTCTTTCTTGTGTTCTGTGGTTCCTGACGGTGAATATGGCATGTGTAGAGCGGAGAACGGGTGCTTTATCAAGACGAGGGGTGGAGGGCTTGGGAGCGGGGAGTGGATTAATATGGTGTCGAATTTCAATTTGACGTGGAAGAGCTCGTGTTTGGAGATCTTGAACTACGTGAGTAGCGTTCATCCATATTCTCTTCTCTTCTCTTAGCATACATACCAAACTAACCACTCACCGAAATCACCCGCAGTTCACTGAACGTACGCCAGGCTCGTTCATCGAGGAACGCCAAGCCTCCATGGTCTGGCGATACTGGACCGGGCCCTCTACCTCCTCTTCCGAGAACCCCGACCGCCAATGGGCGCAGCGCCAAGCGGCGGAAGCGCAGAACCACATCTTCGACTCCCTCGGGGAGCGCTATGGCCTGCGCATTATACCGGGCAGGAACAGCTTCCTGGTGCTCCCGAATAACGTGTCGCGCTCGACAGCGGTGGGCGCGATTTTGCACCCTGGGGGCGTGGTGAGAGGTGGGTCTGCTGGTGCTGGGGGAATGCGGCGGGGCACCGTCATGGGCACGGACACGGGCACGGACACGGACACGGGCACGGACACCCAATGAGCCCCTCCGCATCCGACCTCGGACTCGGCCTCGCACATGGCTCGTTTGGGAGCGACGGCGGGAGCGCACTCGCTGCCGACGCGAGCGAGAACAGCATCCACGGTGGGAGCGGGGACGGCGCGGGCGGGCTGGACGTGGACTTCCTGCTTGCTGTGAGCTCGGATGAGAAGCTTTTGCGGAGGTTGAACGAGTTTGATGGTGCGGAGACGGTCAGCACGAGTGGGAAGGGCACGGATGCGAAGTGGAGGCTGGAGAGCGAGGAGAGTGTGCTTGTGTTGAGCAGCTTTGTGGGTGTTTGAGGTTGAGGAGGTGATGAGGTGTTAGATGAGGTGAGTAGCGGGTGGTGGTGGCGGCGGTGGTTTCGCCTTTTTTTTCTGTTCAACTTGATTTATCCTTTTCGATTTATGCGTTTTTTTTTCCTTGGTTTTTCTCCCCGCATCTACCTACACTCTATGCTTCCTACCTGCGGATACTCCTATCTACGTGTCTTCTTGTTGCTTTTCTGTTCTTTTTTTTTTTTCCCTTTCCCCCTTTCCTCCGGCGGATGGACGTCCTACTCTCGCATCTTCGGCTATACCGCATCCAAATTCAAACCGACATCCAAGTCAAAGGCCATCCAATCTCAAACAGAACGAACAGATTCTACTAAAATGAAAAGGCGACAACTTCTGCATCTGAATCCCATACACGGCTCGGATCGAATAGAATCGAAATTACTACACCAATATCACAACCCATAATTCTACGCCGGCTGTTGATTTTCTCTTTCCTTCTTTCCTTATTTCTTTCTCCCTCTTTGTAACTTTAAAAACGAAATGGCGACGCGACGATGTAACATGATATAGAGCCTTCATTGCGATTGGCTTGTGTTAGAAGTAGATGGGGACGGACGGCACTGCGCACCGAGTGCAGTGTGGCTGAAAGCACGTGTGATTGTGATAGTGATATGTAGTTTGTAGTTCAGCCGACGATTTTGTAAATGTTATGCTATACATACAATGACATAGATTGTTTGGTATACTCATATGGTGATTGACGATGGCATTAGTTCGGTGCTTGAAAGCCTGGTGTCGCCAGGCTCACTGAGAGTCACGCGGAGAATGACAGGACCACGATACATATACATACAATGTTGGTTTATCATTTGAAGCATGTTCTTGGCAGGTTATCATCTTCACAAAATGAGGACTCAATAGATGATGAAAGTAGTGAAGAAGAGGAATCCAGTGCAAGTAGTAATAGTAGCCAGAGTAGCAGCCAGACAACCCAAAGTGATGAAAATAGTGAGTCAAAAGATAGTAGTGATGATGAAATGCATGTCTCAGATTAAATAAATATTATACAATTTTCTCTATTTCATTAATTAAGTCTAGTAAACTCAAAGATAAACAGAGTCCAGTGGATTTCACTGGACTCTATTTATTTTGATTTCTACTTATTTATTGTATTAAGTTTATCAGAGTCCAATGGACTCCAGTGGACTCCAGTGGACTTGCTTATATACTAAGTGTAAAAGATAAACAGAGTCCAATGGAATCCAGTGGAGTCTACTGGACTCTATTTATTTTGATTTCTACTTATTTACTGTATCAAGTCTACCAGAGTCCAGTGGACTCTGTTCACCTTTTACTTAGTATATAGGCAAGTCCACTGGAGTCCACTGGAGTCCATATGGACTGTGTGGGGATGGTAAAGTACTGCCATACATGTTGTAGGGTTGGCCCTGGTTTGGTCCTGGTTTGGCCTCAGCTAATCTAATGCCACAGATCAGGCAAAATCTACATTTCATACAGCTGTAATACACATTTTGACATGAATGGGTGAAATTAAATAGGTGAAAATATGCATTGAAATTGTATATGCAGTGTATGAGGGCTGTACAGTTTTATGAGGTTGGACCCAGCTCTGTCAGGGCAACAGTAGAATCAGTGTGACAAGGCCACCAACAAAGACAAGCAAGAGAGTAAGAGCAGAGGATGAGGAGAGAGCAGAGGATAGACTTATGAGGAATCAATGATCTAAAGGTTCACACCAATGATAGTGGAAATCCTAAGAGATTGAAACTGGGGATCTATCTACAAAACATGCAGTACTTATACTACTCTAGAGGTGACTTACTAAGTAAGATTCCATGATGAGTAATAAGAAGGATCATGATGAGTAATGAAGAAAGCAATGATGAGTAAGGATGAGTAATAAACAAGATCATGATGAGTAATGGAAAAGAGCAGTGATGGAAGCTTCTGGAATAATCAAGATATCAAGAAAGATAAAAGATATGATAAAAGACAAATGATAAGATAAAAGATAAAAGATAATCATGAGATCAAAATAGAAGTAAATAAAAGGAACCCTGACAAGCTCAGCCCCAGCTCAGCCAATGGTATAGATCGGCCATAGCCAATTATTTGAATGGCGTAAATATGTAATATTAGCAGAATTGAATAAGAGTATATGGTTCACGACAATGAAAAATTCAATTGAAGGTGAATATGCAGTGAATGAGAGCTCTACAGTCTCATGAGGTCAGCCCCACATTGGCCTCATGTTATGGACACTTTATTTTCTTTTGCTTTTGCTTTTTCTTTTCCTTTCTCTTTTCTTTTCTTTTCCCTTTTCTTTGTCATCTGTCACATCATTGATACATCATCGTATGTTCTGATGAACTTTGCTTTCCATCATATCTATGAAACTCCATCATATCTTTGATGGACTTTCACTTCTATCTTTTATGATACATCTTTCAATGAACGCTTGATCTGTTTCCTCTATTCTTATATACATCTGCTGATGAACATTCAAACTCATTTCAACTTGCTGTGCGGTTCATAGTATTTATACCAGGAAGGATCCACTGTATTCTTTAGCTAGTTCTTGAGAATCTAATCCCCTCTTACTCGATACCACTTGAACTTGCTGTTCTTGACTACTTGACTGTCAGCTTTATCCACGCACGTGAATATAAGCTTGAAGTCGTAACAAAAGAACTAGCTCATCTACGAATCTCACCTGCTCCCCAGCAGACGAGACCTCTGAAACCCAAAACGAAACACGGCACCACTGAAAGGCGGAATTCCCGCTACCAACAGCTCAGAAGAAGGAACCCCAACACGAAATTGGCAGACACCGAACCCATCCAGACAAAGCTCTGAAGATATCAACCTAGGCAACGAAGACCTATCAAACTCGCTATACAACTTATTATCAACCCTGGCGATAGATCAAGAAGAACAAGACACAGACATGGTCGAAACAAACGGAAAGAAAGAAATCTTGATCAACAAACCCGTATTCAATGGAGACAGGACGAAATCCAGGTCTTTCATGCAAGACTGCTACCTCTACATGGACATAAACAATGATGTCTACAACACAGACAAGAAGAAAATTGCCTTCATTTTATCATTTTGCATGGAAGGAGGAGCAAAACTATGGAAGGAACAGTACTTGACCTCGAGGACGAAAGGAACTAGTCCCAACCAAACCCTTGAATGGGACACCCTTGGAACATTTCTCAAAAAAATTCCACAATGCATTCACTCCAGTGGATGAAACCAGATCAGCCATGAACGACATAAAATGACTTAGGCAAAAACCCAACGAAAGGGTGGAAGACATCATCAACAAATTCAAGTTGTTGGTAGGACAAGCCAACCTAGGAACAGAAAGCGGAATCAGACCATGCCCATCTCATAGAATTATTCCAAAAATGCATCATGCCTCAACTCGCTGACAGGATCCTGTACTCCGAAGACCTTCCAAGAATGATCCAAGGCTGGTACAAAAAGCAACAACATTTGACACCAACTACAGACTGGCCAAGGTCTTTAGAGAAGAACCAGAAGAACGCAGGAGGACGCCACGCTGGAACAATTTCCCAAGGAACAACAGGAACTACGACCCAAACAGAATGGACGTAAGCGCCATGACAGCCGAAGAACAAGCCGAATTAATCAGGAAAGGCGCTTCTGTTTCAAGTGCAAAACAACAAGGACATCTATCCAGAGATTGCCCACAGAAAGGACCAACAAACCAGAACAGAACCCAAGGACAACCCAGCAAGAAGTGGACCCCAAAGGAACTCCATGCCCATATCAGGAGCCTGAACAAGGATGAAAAAGACAAACTCGCAGACCTCATGGTTAAAACAGGATTGAAGAGAAAGAAGAAAAGGATTTTTAAAGTGGAGAAACAGAGCGACATCTGTCTCTCCTTATCTGAAGATACAATCTGTACTTATGGCAACAATCGAGAATAAAACTATGCTTCTACCAGTTTCATTCCCGCAAAGAAACAGAATGGCTCACAAATCATCGAAACCGCTGCTCTCTTAGACTCAGGAGCAGGAGGAAAATTCATTGACCAGAATTACACACAAAAACTTGGACTCAAGACCCAACCCTTGGAAAAACCAATCCGAGTTTACAATGTAGATGGGACTCAAACAAGAAGGGAACCATCTTATCGTTTGTGGACCTGGACTTAAAAGTTGGAAATCGAAACCATCGGGAAAAGTTATTGGTCTCTGGACTAGGGAAACAGAAGATCATTCTGGGTTTCCCATGGTTACAGGAAAAGAATCCAGGAATCAACTGGCAGAACGGACAGATAACTTGGAAACCACGTCAAGGACCCACAATAAATCAGACTACCATTGAAGAAGAAACAGACAAACAAACATCAATAATTGAGACCACCCACCCATTGGAAGAATTCGAATCACTGATCATCCAATACATCGGAGACGCGAAATGAAGATGAAATAAAAGAAACATGGCTTAACACCAAGATCACTACCAAACATTAGCTCAACAATACGAACCGGAGAAACCCACAAAACCTCTCCAAGAAATTATTCCCCCAGAATATCAGTCATATATGGATCTCTTCCGACAAACAAGCGGCAGACCAATTCCCGGAACCAAGACCATGGGACCACAAAATTGAGTTAAAAGAAGGATTCATACCAAAGAAATTCAAGGCATATAACATTACACTGGCAGAACAAATGGAACTGGACAACTGGACAAAGGAACAATTGGATAAAGGATACATTCGGCCTCCGAATCACCTATGGCATCTCCATTCTTCTTCGTATCAAAAAAGGATGGAAAGCTCAGACCTTGTCAAGACTACAGATATCTGAACGATTGGACCATCAAAAATGCCTACCCTTTACCACGAATAACGGAGCTCATGGACAAGTTAAAAGGTGCAAAATTCTTCACAAAGCTGGATATCCGATGGGGCTACAATAACATCAGGATAAAAGATGGCGACCAATGGAAGGCAGCATTCAAAACCAACTGAGGACTTTTTGAACCAACTGTAATGTTCTTTGGCATGTGCAACTCCCCGGCAACCTTCCAATCCATGATGGACTCGATCTTCGAAGATATGATATCACAATGCTTCGTAATCATCTATATGGACAACATCTTAATCTTTGCAAAGATCAAGAGGAACTGGAAAAGTACACAAAAATGGTTCTCCAATGACTCCAAGAAAATGATCTCTATCTCAAGCCGGAAAAATGCTCATTTGCTCAGGAGAAAGTGGAATATCTTGGAATGATTGTCGAAGCAGGAAAGATCTCCATGGACCCAACAAAACTCAAGGGAATTCAGGACTGGCCAGCACCTACTACTCTCAAACAAGTCCGATCATTTCTAGGCTTTGGAAACTTTTACCGAAAATTCATCCGGAAGTTCTCTGAAGTAGCTCGACCTTTGAATGAACTCCTGAAGAAAGACAAAGGATTTTTATGGAACGATGTAACTCAAGCTGCCTTTGATGAACTAAAGAAAAGATTCACAGAAGAACCAGTACTCCTGATGCCTGACCCGCTAAACCATTTCAAATTGAATCTGATGCTTCAAAATATGCCTCCGAGCAGTCCTTACTCAACTGGACAGAAATGGCAAAAGACACCCATGCACATTTATATCAAGAACATTCTCTCCAACCAAAGAAACTACAAAATCTACGACAGGGAATTACTGGGAATAATCAGATCATTACAGGAATGGAGACACTACATCCAAGGATCAGAACACACAACTACAGTATATTCAGATCACAAGAATTTAACATATTTCAGATCAGCCCAAAATCTGAACCGATGACAGGTGTGCTGGTCTCTGTACGCCTCAGAATTCAACCTGAAATTGGTACATCTACCTGGAAACAAAATGATTCAATCCAATACCCTTTCAAATGCCCTGATTTTACCCCGGAAGAAGACCATGACAATGAAAACATCACCCTACTCCCAGAAAAAGCTTTTCATTGACTTAATTGACACTGAGTTACAGGAAAGGATTGCCAATGCAAACGAACTGGACCACAACACAGCAGAAGCAATGAAAACCCTATTAGAGGGAGGACCGCCAAATGCACGACATGACCTCAAAGAATGGAAAACAGAGATTGTGAACGGCAAAACCATCTTATACTACCATGGACGAGCCTACATTCCAAAAGATCAAACCCTGTGGAAGGACATAGTCAAATCATATCACAACCCTATTTCAGCTGGACACCCCAGAGAATTAGAAACATTCAATTCAGTAAAACAACACTACTGGTGGCCAGGATTACAATCATTCGTCAAACAATATGTAAAAGGATGTGCCACCTGCCAACAATTCAAAATAAATCGACATCCCTCTAACCCATCATTCATACCGATACCTGGACCAAAGTCAGCCTGACCCTTTGCAGACAGTGCTATGGATTTCCTTACAGACCTTCCACCGATCCTGGACAAACAAGGAGAAGTTGAATTTGACATGATTCTAAGCATCACTGATCATGGGAACACAAAAGGACTTATCCTTATTCCTTGCTGAATGAAAGGACTGGACGCCGAAAAGACTGGCAAACTCTTAATGGACAATCTCTACAAAAGATTTGGACTACCAGACAGCCTCACATCAGATCGAGACCCCAGATTTGCCGCTGAATCATTCAAGGAGTTAATGAAACTCCTTGGAGTAAAATTGAAATTTTCAACTGCTTACCACCCTCAAACAGATGGAACAACGGAACAATACAACCAAGAAATTGAAGCCTATCTATCCATATACTGCTCATCTCATCCAGAAGACTGGCACAAACGACTTGGTACCCTTGAATTCACTCACAACAATCGAAGACATGCAGGCAGACAGAGAACACCATTCGAACTGATTCTTGGATATTCCCCATTGCAATCCCTACCGCATTTGAACACACCAAATTCCCTTCAGTAGAAGAAAGACTGAAGTATCTTCAAAAGGATCGAGAAGAAGCCCTAGCAGCCCATGAACTAGCCCGGACAAGGATGGCTGAAAGGAAGAACTCAAAATTCACACCGTTCACCCAAGGACAAAGGTTTGGCTAGAAGCAACAAATTTACAAATGAATTATCACAAGAAAATGGCACCGAAACGAAGGACCCTTCAAAATTAAAGAAGTCTTAGGACCCCTAACTTATTGGCTGGAACTCCCCAAAGGATGGCTCATTCACGATGTATTCCATGTGACACTTCTTAATCCATATCACAAACTGAAACACATGGACCTAATTTCATTCAACCACCACCAGAGATATTAAAGCGAAGAAAAACGTTGGGAAATAGAAACAATTCTCAAACATCGAAAGAGGAAGAGGATACCAGTACTACGTCAAATGGAAGGACTATCCAATCACCGAAGCAACGTGGGAACCGGCTTCCGGTCTTTGAAGAACCGGTAACAAAATCTTACAGGCTTACTGAACACGTCACAAGCTGTAAAAAGACCACCATCTTCCCTCACTCGATAATCAATCAACATGCTCTCCTTTCCCTTGATCAAACACGTCAAGTCCACTCTCTTTCCCAAAATACTCACGAACCTATTTTCCTCACGACAAAAATACCAAAATCCCAAGAAGATCGACAACAAATGCTTGAAGAACTCGAGATAGCGTTCATAATGTCTCGAGAAGCGGAGAAACAAGCACACAATGAACTCAAGGCAAGATGCGCAGCAATGGCGCATGACCAAAATCTAGAGTATCAACTGCGGATTTCCCAGCTCAAGAAAAAACTTAGACCTGGACTGGCAACAAAGGCTATAAGAAAGGTCAAGTTGCTACACTTCTAGGCAACAAACATTGATATCCAACAATGTCTCATTCCACTGCTCGTGCCTCATCTGTTCCCCAATCTACTACTACATCGTCTCAACCTTTTAATACTCTCTCCGTCTACGAACTACTTGAAATCTTGAAAAATGCCGAAACCGATACGACATCGAAGCCTTTGCCCCCTTTATCGAACGAGAACTTGAATTCTTCAACTATTTATCTGGCGAAATACGAATCATCTAGGCGGACATTGCAGTCAAACAGGCGAGAGTCCGAGTCCACCACAAAGCCGCCACCGACTCCCTCAAATGTCTTCAACTCAAGGGTTTTGAGCAGGCCATCAAACACGTGCTCATCAAACACCGCACGCAGACACCCCCATGGAACGACTCACTGACGCTTTGATCCACCACAACCTTTTGACATCAACAATCAGACCGGCACGCTTCTCATCGCCCGACTCGAGCCCAACGGACAAGTGTTGGGAATCAACGTCGACCGGACGTTACATGCTTGCATGTGGAAAGTTGGGACATATACAACAATATTGCCCCAAGCTCACCTGTAACCACTGCCACCGCCGAGGACCAGGACATACGACAAGATACTGTCCTTTCAAGCATAACGACTCTCCTTACAGAAGCAATTACTTTGATTATGATGACCCCACAGATGACGTTGGCATTGCAAACAATACTGGAGAACCCTACAGATACTGAAGACCATTCGACTGGGACAGTCGAACCTTAAGGGGGGTAATGTTATGGACACTTTATTTTCTTTTTGCTTTTGCTTTTCTTTCCTTTCTCTTTTCTTTTCTTTTCCTTTTCTTTGTCATCTGTCACATCATTGATACATCATCGTATGTTCTGATGAACTTTGCTTTCCATCATATCTATGAAACTCCATCATATCTTTGATGGACTTTCACTTCTATCTTTTATGATACATCTTTCAATGAACGCTTGATCTGTTTCCTCTATTCTTATATACATCTGCTGATGAACATTCAAACTCATTTCAACTTGCTGTGCGGTTCATAGTATTTATACCAGGAAGGATCCACTGTATTCTTTAGCTAGTTCTTGAGAATCTAATCCCCTCTTACTCGATACCACTTGAACTTGCTGTTCTTGACTACTTGACTGTCAGCTTTATCCACGCACGTGAATATAAGCAAGTGTAACACCTCAACTCAGCTGGTATTACAGGGCAGCCACAGCTGATTATTCAATTGGCCTAAATATTAAATATTAGCAGAATTGAATGAAAGTATATAGTGCATTGAGGATTACATGGTGTTATAGTCAATTTAAGTTCAATTTCAAAAACATCTAGACAGTTTTTTGAGTCACTGTATGTACTTTCATTCAATTCTGCTAATATTTAATATTTAGGCCAATTGAATAATCAGCTGTGGCTGCCATGTAATACCAGCTGAGCTGAGGCCAATGTGGGGCTGACCTCATGAGACTGTAGAGCTCTCATTCACTGCATATTCACCTTCAATTGAATTTTTCATTGTCGTGAACCATATACTCTTATTCAATTCTGCTAATATTACATATTTACGCCATTCAAATAATTGGCTATGGCCGATCTATACCATTGGCTGAGCTGGGGCTGAGCTGGGTCCAACCTCATAAAACTGTACAGCCCTCATACACTGCATATACAATTTCAATGCATATTTTCACCTATTTAATTTCACCCATTCATGTCAAAATGTGTATTACAGCTGTATGAAATGTAGATTTTGCCTGATCTGTGGCATTAGATTAGCTGAGGCCAAACCAGGACCAAACCAGGGCCAACCCTACAACATGTCCATAGAATTCTATGACACTGACTGAGTCGCTACATTGTATGCTCTACCTACCCTCTAGTTATAGGTGTGTTCTATAGAATTCTATGGCACTGAGTCACATTATACAATGTATGTTCTATGGCCCAAGTCACTCACTACAATGTAGCTGCCATATGTGGTAGTATGTGATCTCCAAAGCCATGTGTATATATTTAAAACCCAACTACAATGCCTGATTCATTCTCACATTCCAGTAGATCTAGTCCTTTCTACTCCTCAGTATGCTTACCGTTCAGCATCCAGTGCTCATATATGAAGTCTTGTCACCACTGCCATCCGGATCAAGCTGGCTTAGTGAATGTGATAACAGATAAAATGGCACCCTGTGCCCTGTGATGCTTCAAGTTTGGTATATGTAGTACAGTTTCTATAAATATGGAAGATAGCAGACTTATACACCTAAAGATCAGGTGAATAGAAAAAAATGAAAAACATAAGTGATAGAAAGCAATTGAGACAGGAAATTCAGTTGATCGTTGTTTAATTAGGCTTCAATGAAGTATTTGGCAGAGCGAGCCACCTGAGTAATTTGGCATACGGTTAAAACACACAGGAATGTGGCGCCCAATATTTGATTTGGATTCTGGTGTCCAGGAGTTGAACTGAGTTTAGATGGATCAATGAAGATCGTAAACACAAAGGTTACAACGCAGAAAAAGAGACCTTGAAAACTTTGTCAATACTTCTTCTTAGCGTAGTAATACGACCGTGATGGAGCATACCAGGAGAATAAGGAGAATGGAAGGGACAGACACAACCAAAAGTCAATGGATGGCCTATCATCACGATCTTGAGATGCCTAGGTAATAAAGTGTCAGTCGGGTTGGGTTTTATCTTATGCAGAGCGCACTTTCCTTCAGCCATGCATTGACTAATTTCTTGGTTTTGAAATGTGTCTTCAAATAGATATACCAGCCGCACGTTATGAAGCCGATCCCAGAGCAGATGAACACGGATAGGGCACCTGTCCGTGCGTATATACTTTCACTGACTCCTCCAATTTGAAAGAAGCCAAACGATGCACTGATAATCAAAGTAGTCAATACAAAAATAGGAAGATTGGCATAGACATTATTGAAGAGGCACCTACGGTACGAGCATACCACATCCAGCACATGCCAGTTTCCATAGATCAACCATTTCAGATACAGCTAAATTCCATTGCACGTCTCCTTCGAACTGGAATATTTCAATGTTAATGTGAATACACCACAATATGCTGAACCTTGTCCTCACATCCAGTTGCCCATCGCTTGCTGGTGGTCCATGGGAAGAAAAATATAGATGAAGGATTGGATAGATGCCTAAAGAATGGAGGAATGCAAGCACAGAGTAGAGAATACGCCCATATCTGCTGTTTTTAATCGCGTCTGGGCGGGTTGAACCATGGTATATCTCTCTATAGCACACGAATGAGTGATCTAATTTGTGAAATGGTTGCTCGCATTAACCTCTCTGTTGAGTCCCCACCGCTCAATCCATTACCAGATTGGTTCACAGGCATTTAAAAAGTAAGAAGAGAAAGCTAGATGCTTGAATGAAGTGGGAAGGAAGGAGTGAGCAGCCAAAGAATGAGATGTTGTGAGGCAATATAAATAGTGAACAGTATGTAGAAGGAGATGTCCCAACCGACTTACCAGACATAATCGGAGGTCTTCCAGAAGGAGCATCCTAAAGCAAAATGTTGTCAATATTGACAGCGACATATGAAGGCCGCTGTCAATGTGATTATATGGTCTCTGCAATCCCCATTGGGTTATCTGTTGGGAACGTTTGATTTGGTATATTTAATTATTTCTATTTGTGGTGTTGGGTTGACGAACTTAATCAAGTACACGCCCTCTGTCTTGGACCTTGGCTGCTGCTGCTGATGCTGCTGATGCTGCCAGTTCTCTATCGGCCAGACAACCCATCATTCTCACAATATGGAGTAGCTGTTCCACTTAGTATTTACGTCAGCAGTTCACCATGAATCCCTGCCATCCGCTCATTTGCATCAGACAACAAACCACCGCTAGCAAAGACTTCCCACAGTGAGGCTTCCATTGTGATCTCATTAAAGCTATTTTACCATCGTACACATCTATCGGGATTTTGTCACCCTGAACCTTTTGATTCACGTCTCGACTGCGCCTCGCACAGTTACCACTGTTGCGGCTAATATCGAACACTGGCAATGCTTTATTTTCACTCCTGAACTACTGTTGCTCGCTGCTCATACAGTGTACGTTTCTTTATTCAATCACTGACACAGTCAATTTTAGCAACAAAAACAGCAAAATCGACAATAGGGGAAGTCGTCTGGCAGAACCGTTTTCAGAACCGGCCCAGAACCGGGTGCTGACTTCCCTAATACCTAACGTTTAGGTCAGACCAGTAACTGACACACCGATGCTCTCGAAATATGCATTGCGTTGTCAACCATTTTCTTATACAACAGACGCCACCATATTTCACCCTATGTCCTACATTTCATGCCACTGCGTATCCTATTTATACCACAAGTACATAGATTAGAGGGAAGGAGGCGGAGGCGTTGGGACAAAGGACACCGACGAGGTCGGAGTCAACCTTACATTTGGATGGTATGCCTTCCCCCTATCAGCGCAATAGTACGACTAGCTCGAGCTCCCACTCTCACACCATCCACCATGTAGCTCTCTAAATCTACTCCATTCGGTAACGTAACCACCCCGCTCGTTCCTTCTGGGGTATCAACACTCAATGAAAACCCCTCAACCTCCGAGTCTCCACCACCAGATCCAGCCGATGTGGTCCACTTGACGCCGAACCACCCAAGATTTGTCTCGAAGCCGCCTTCAGCAGCCGGCAGGCTCCCCACCGATATGCGGTGAGATCGCCCATGTCTTACCCTGAGGTGCCGTGAGCGTCAGCCCCAGGACGTAGAACGTCAGAGCGGGCGTTGGGCCGGAGCTCCATCCGTGACTGTGCGAGGTGTACGCTGGATCGTCGTTGTATCCGTGATTATATCGATAGCTGTGGCGGTCATCGAAGAGGAAAACAAAATGCTGTCAGATGACAACAAAGGACGAAGAGTCGCGGCTTACGCGAGAGAGCCGTTTGCTGTGAATCCTTCCAAGAGGGTGCTTTGCACCGAGAGATTGGTGGTTAGCATGTAACCCCATGTGCGTCGGATGAGATCGAGTGCACGAGCGTCGTTCCCTACTTCGAAGTGTGCTTGAATCTAGACAGATTAGGAAAAAAAAGATATACCCATGATCATCATCAGATCGTCATCATCCACAATCCACTCACCTCAAACCCACTAATAAAAGGACTGATCGTATCCGGAAGTTCAGGAGCAACAGGCCCGAGATCATTCCAATTCCTCTCCAAGTTCTCACTGACCAAGTCCTTCTGCTCTTCAGACGTCGTCAAATTGAAAAGCACGGCGAACGAATTCGCGTCTTGCGGGCACAGGGCGGTTGTCTGGTTGTCCCGGTACATCCCGGCGCTTTCCAGCCAGAAAGCGTCGTTGAATTCTGGATTTGAGGGCGGTGGCGTTTTGCGCCCAGGCGGAGGAGAGCGAGGTGAGGTTCATATATTTTGCGAGGTCAGTCGCGGTTGTGAGGACCTTGGTTAATATTACATCAGGGAGGAGAGTAGAAATTAGTGAAGATTTAGGAGTGAAGGAGATTGGGCGTAGAAAACGTACCTTGTAAAGAATAGCATTCCCCCTCCGCATTGTATCCTCCACCTCCCTGTCTCGCCCAGTCCCGCAGTCCTGTAACGTCCATCAGCCCAGTACTATCGACCTTACCCTCCAGAAATGCCACGGCTTTCGTATAATTAGTCCATACATTCTGGAGCCACGCGGTATCACCAGAGAATAGATAATAATTATCTATCAATCGCCAGTAACGTTCAGGTTAGTAAAGTGGGTTCTCGGACATCGGCATGCCGTGTTACTCACATGTCCCGATGAGCGTCCATGCATGGTACGTATCTGATCCCTGTTGGCTTAAAGGCGGGCCTGATTCGGGTAGTGCTCCAGTTTTGGGGTTGATGGCTGCGAACATGGTTGACAGTGCATTGCGAGTCGGAACAAGGTCGTTGGTCGAGACAAATTGGGCAGGAACAGCTATTCCCATGTCGCCTAGATTACAAATCGCATTAGCGTTATGTCCTGGTTTTAGATACGGAAGTGCTTTCACCTGGCCAGACGGCTCTACGCGCCGCGTCGCCGTGTTAGTAGAGATTAATGAGTAGAAGACATTCATGAAATGTACCTGTCGCGTTTGGCTCCATCGACGATGATAGGGCCTGCTATGCCTAACGTTGCATCATTTTCCCAGGCTAAATAGTAAATAATAAGTATGGCAGCCATCAGAACCTTGGATGACCGGATATCATGTGAGGACAACATAATTAGAACGCACATCCCGCAGGGGCAAAAGGCACATGCCGACCGCTGTTGAGAGCGACTGTATTAGTCTGAACCGTGTATGCTCCCGAGTACCATACTAGTAAAGATCGTGTAAGTATTTCTCTGATTCCAACCTAAGATTGCAATTATATATATGCGCACATTTCGTCAAGAAATCCGCGTCTTTCGATAGCGGATCCTTCGCATAGAAATATCCAGAATAGTCCCTCATATCCTCAAGGTGAGGTACGAAAGAAATCGCGCACGACACGTTCGACAGTATGATAGTCGAAGCGGAATTGGAGACGATTGTCAAGTACCTGAAACCCCCTCGCAAGGGAAGATGCTGGCTGGGTCCAGTACCCCGTTTTTGCGGGGACGTTGACGCGGAGGACACCGTCGTATGTAGTGTTTGCGGATGGAAAGGAAGAGTCATCGGATGCGGATGGGCGGATGAATGAAGGCGATTCTGTGAATGATAACGAGAATGATGATTCGGTGGAGATATTGTTCAAGTTCAAGGATATGAGTCCTCCGATCTAAATATAGATCCACAGTATTGAGGGGAGGCAGTTGGGTTGAGTTTTACCCTAGCGACATACTTCGATCCCAAAATCCAATGCAACCCAAGAGCCGTTCGATGACAAAGATGCTTTCCCCTCGTTCTTCACTAGCAGATTGGCATTTTTCACCGAACCTTGAGAGGAATGGATGGCGTTGGGATAGACTGTCTTGGATTCTGGGGCTAGGTTAAATGTGTCCCAAGGCCCATTCGGTGCGCTGGCAGAAGAAGAGCATACCCACAACAAGGGTAGTAACAGACAGGAGCAGAGCTTCATGGTCCTGTGTTCTCCAAGACGAAGACTTGTCGAAAGGCGTACTTATAGCACGCCGCCAACAGCATGGCGGGCCGTTTATTGCCCCATGACTAGAAGAGAACGCCAGCAGGTAGGTCACAGTTCAGAGGAAGGACTTCGACAGAATCATAGTATGAACTGTAGAGTGATGTCACAGAGGAGAAGATTGAAAAGAGACGACAGAGAAGAATGAGTCGCGGACCGCTTTGGAGTAAGTATGTCTGGAAGCAGAACAAGCTGGGATACCCAAGGCTGTGGTCGCAGGTAGATGGTTGCCGATTTAGATTTCCGGGTGCTCCCGATTCCCGAAGCATCTTCCAGAACGCGCTTTAACATTCGTGCACAGACTTTCCAACCTATTCCAAAGGTCGGTAAGTGCGGTATATATACCAAATGCTTGATCAATATATAGAAAGGTATGCCCTTGTCTTTGTCTTGATGGTATATTTTGAATGGATACGAACAAAGTACGAACCCGATCCGGTAGTCGTGACTCATTCGTGATCCGCCGGGACCTTCTAACCATAGCAAGCCACAATAAATAATGATTTACAGATTTAAAGCAAAGATTCTTCAATAAATTACACCGGATGTAGAAAAAGGCCTCCGAGCGCCAATAGATCACTTGTAGACCTGCAAGGGCTATGCCGGTAGTAGGTGCGGTACAAGAAGAAGACCGGATTCCGAGTGATGAGGAAAGATTACATAATCGATGGCAGATTGTTTACAGTGTCGTTTTGGGACGTTTAGGGTTTGTACATTTACCACTTGCTCTGTCCAAGAGCTGCTTGCCCTGGATCTTGTTCTTGAATGGAGTCTCTCAACCTAAACACTCTCGTAAATTCACTCCCCACTACTCAGCAGAATGCAGAGAAGGAGCTTCTCAACGATTTCAAAGGTGCGTTTCCTTCCTTGTGGCTTCTGCCTTCATTCATTGTAATTTGTACACATCACTGACGACCGACCTCCCATCGTCTTCGTTCTTGTAGCTGCCGCTTTGAGCATAACGACGCTGTATCGCTCGTCGAGGAAGAACTCGAAGCGGGCTTACAACGCAGGATACGCGGCTGCGTGTCAGGATCTGCTGAGCTTTATTCAGCAAGGTGTCTCGGCAGGCGACGTAGGGCAGTCGCCTGCGGGCTCGTCATCCCATGCCGTCGAGGGCGGTGGTATGACCATTGGGAGAGTGATGGACTGGACGGAGGCTCGGGTAGATGCCATAAAGGCGCGGGAGGAAGAGGAGGACGAGGACGAGGAGCGCGAGAAGGGTGGGGAACGTGCGGCGGCGGCAGTGCCTGCGAGCCGCGCTGCACCAGCACCCCCGTCGGCGGCCTCAAGTCGTCGGAGGGCAGGAAATCCGCCCCTGCGCCATCCTCGAGCCGTGTGAAAGAAACAGTGCGCAACTATGCTTTGTATTGGTATTTTTTTAAAACTCATCTATTGTTTTTGTGTCGTTATCCTAGATTGCATCTCTACCTACTCCGAACTCTCCCGCTTCGCATGCCAGCACGCAACCACCGTCTGAACCTTCTTCGCCATCACCACCCCTTCAGCAACGCTACCCCGCAGCGGAACACGCCCCTCCAAATCACGGTCAACTCCCACAAAGGAATCCTTCCGACCCACGATGCACCCTACCCACCCCTCTCCTCCGCACACTCACACTCGCACTCACACGTACACTCACATTTATCAGATCCATTTCACTCATCCACAGCATCGTCTGTGTCCGCATACCCGAGACGCCCATCGTCATCGGCGCTGGCACGAAACGGCGGCACGCAGTGATGCGGATGCTCGACTCCAGCCCGCCCACGACGACGATCTCCATCGGCGGCCCCTCATCGACGGTATCGTCTCCTGGAGGCATAGGCGGAAACAACATGAACTATACAGGAACAACCGCGTCGAGCCTCAGCAAACGACGGACGAGAAGCTCACGGAATCTCACGCAGCTGCAGCCGCACAACCCAAACATCAGCGTGATTCAGATGAGCCCCGAGGCTATGGACGTTGAGGAAGATGGACGGGAACGGAAGCGTGTAGCTAGACGATGATGATTTTTCTTTCATTCATGCATTCTTTTTCTGCATTATCTCATGTGTTATCGGCCTCTGACGATCTCTCATTATACTATTAATCGAGAACACGTTACTTTCTTTTCAAACTCATTTTTTCCGATTTTCATCCCTTGCTACGAAGCACCGTTGTCCACCCACCCACATATTTCTCAACATACACACATCCCATGCATTCACACACACGAATCCGCATCCGTCGTTATCGATTATAACTATTCATCATCGTCATCATTCATTCATTCATTCATCCATCCATATTTTCTCTTCAACCATCAATCATCAAGCTCTGGATCAAATACTCCGTAGTAGACGCAGTAGTAGTAGTAATATTAGAACCGGACCCCTCTTAACCTATATTTCTCTCTTAACCCCTTACGACCTGATGTCTTTACGATTTATATAACCGGAATACTACCATTGACTTGACTGGAATATTTGCTTTCGGAGGGGTGCCCATACTTTCTAATACCTTACATTTGCTCTGTGAGGACTTTTGTAGACCTGCGGGTGGGAACTAATCCGAATGTTTGAATGGAGCAGGTTGTCTATGACCGATCAGCAGCTAACGTTAATGTGCTAATTATCCCTGCTCAAATGACGGACGTCTACAATGTTTTGTCCGCCATGTGCCAGAGGATCCAACATAGTACCTTTTACATCTGAGAAATATCATACTAGTCTCTTGACCTCCTCCTTCTTCTCGACCTTCTTCTCAACCACTTCAACATCCTTCTCTACAAGTTTTTCAGCCTCCTCAATCTTTTTTCTCCACCACAGCTTTCGCCTCCTTCGCGATCTCCACAACCTCCTGCGCTGTCTCCTTCCCCCACCCCAACGTCTCCTTCAGCTTCAACCCAGTCACCTCCTGCACTTTATCCACCGCGCTCCTCGCCCCATCATCCAGCCTCTCCCTCCCGCTCTTCGTCGCCTCCTTCACGCGCTCCCACGTCATTTGCGAGTGCGCCTTCGCGACCTCGTGCTTCTGCGCGAACGCAGGGAAATAGGTGTCCTCGAGGCTCCCGAGGTACGCGGAGAGGTTGCCGCTCGTCTTGGGGAGGAAGTAGTCGGCGGAGGCGAGGAGGAAGATGGGCGGGAGCAGGAGGCGGGTGGGCAGGATGCGGTTTCGCCCCAGGATGGACCCTGTGAGCGTGGCCACGCCGACGTAGAGCAGACCTGGGGTCATGGATTCTTCAGGGAGATGATGGCTTTGACGCGGTCTGTTATCACATATAAATATGAAGGGAGGAAGGGAGGGAGGAAAGGCGGTCAGCATGTATAATCATGGGGCCAAAGAGGGAAGACTGGAAACGGACTTTCTACAGCGTGCTCCACGCCTATCCATTTCGACACCCAGCCCTGGACGTGCGCGTGCGCATCGGCGTACGCGCGCATAGCGTGGCGCCGGACCACGCCGATTTCTTTCTCCAGCACAGACGGCGATTCCACGAGGAGGACGTCTGGCATGGGTGCAGGGTATATTGACAACTGTTCGGATACGCATGCATATATGCAGTGATTCGTTTAGAACGCTGTTTGTAGATCAGAACGGAGGTGGGTGTGTTCTGACCTTCTGAGGGTCGTGCAGGCCAACAGCTGTTCCTGCGACCGTAGCAGAAAGAAGGGCCCTCCTTGGCTATGTAATATAATCATCGGAAATCAGTTTTTCGTTTATGAAATGCGCATTGGGAATTTGGATTGCAGAGTGAGAAACAGTATGGTAGCTTACCAGTCGAGAAGCGGACCGAAACATAGTTGGAGGGGGGAGGGGGAAGGGGACGGAGGGGAGAGCGGACGATGTACTTTGTTGTAGGTGGAAAAGGATGTCGGGAATGAACGGTCCACTGACGGTGTTGTTTGGTTTGAGAGGATTAGGACAATAAGCTTGGGTTAGGGTCACAAACTACGTCTCCGCTCTTGAAGCTTGACGCGTGACGCGTTGCCTCCCATCCCTCATGTCCCCTCCTGCAAAATGGGTTTCTGCTTTGAGCTTATTGCTGGCTTACAAGATTTAATGAAGCTGTGCTTTGATTTATCTATTTTCTGAGTCCATATCTAATATACAAACCAACAGAATCCTAGTTTTCTGTGGATCAGGACTCCTGCCTTGACTCGATACGTTTCTCATCGACTCGACTTCCAACTATTTATGCTATCAGCCCATGGATTCAGAAAAGGCTTCAGTCCAGCTCAAAGGCCTATGACTGCCCTTTTTAGAAGAAACTTTTGCTCCGCAATATCTATGTGTTGACCGTGGCCACCAACTCAACCAGCTTTGGGTCGGCATGTGCTGATTGTACAAGTCTACGCGGAAATTTTGCCCCAAAGCTGTCACAATGCGGCATTAACTTATTTCTAAAGATTCTGAGCTGCTGCCTGCGCTTCCACGGCCATGGATAGATCCGTAGAGTTACCATAAATCTGACCTTCTCTCTCACGAGAAGGGGGATTTGACTCTAAATATTCGATCATGTGTTCGTAGATATTGACTTGTGGTCAGGATCGATAACACGGCGATCAATTTGGAAGCTTGTGGGCGCTTATTCAGACCCTATAAAGTTGTCACTATCATATTGTTTTCTTCACCGGATTCTGTCTCGCCCTTCAGATATCTCCCACCAGCCACCAACCTGTCTAGTGCTGGGGTCTCTTCTGAGGTACAAGACAATCTCCGGTCTGTAACCACAAGAACGTCTACAATTCAATGTCGTTACTTTACACCCAACACACCTCCTGGATGGGGCCTAGCGATCCATCTTTCCCAGCTGATCACACTCTTGATTTTGACATCGAAACTGCAGTTCTTATCGCCAAACTCTCTCTTGAAGACATCGAGCAAGCGATTAGCTCGCGTAAAGGCAAAGGACGAGAAGATACCCTCTGTCGGATGAAGAGCTCGCCTATCAGCTGCAATTCGAAGCCTTTCAGGAGGTTCTTGTTTCCTCCGAGGATGCGAAGCTCGCCAGGAGCATTGATAGTGCTATGAGAACAGATTCAGCGTATTTGGAGGCCTTTGCTGCTGCTGAGGAGGCCGCATCTGCGGATAGGAGGGCAGCAGAGATGCTCTCTCGTGGGGAGGCGCTTCCGACACCGAATAATGTTCAATCTCGCATGGAAGACCCTGGCTTTCTGATGTGTCCTGATCCTCCTATGTGAGCTCTTTTAATGACAGTAGAAGGGCTTTATTGCTGAGTTTTACTATAGCGTCGAGGGGTAATTACTACGCCGACCGATGCTCAATCTCGCATGGAAGACTCTAACCCTTTTACGAGTCCTGATCCTCCAACGTGAGCTCTTACGATGGTAACAGAGGCGCCTTGTTTCTGAATTTCATATATAGCGTTCCAACGCCAACTACTGCTCAATCTCTCATAGAGGACCCTAACATTTTGATGAGTCCTGAACCCTCGACGTAAGTTCTTTTGACGTCAACATACGCGCTTTTTAGCTAAGTTCCTCTGTAGCATCGGTGTAACCCCATCTACGGAAGACAAAGCTGAAGTTGCCGACTCTACACCATTGGAGGATACTTCTAAGACAGCGGACCCTTCAAGCAGTGTTAGTGATGAGAGGTAATTTGTCTTCACCTATCCTTGGGAAGCTAGTACCTGATGCTTATGCTCAGTGTGATCTGCATTAAGTGCGGACGCATAATAAAGGACGTCCAACAGGCTCAACCCTATTCGATGCAGTCATTATGCATGCTCGACCTGCGTCATATCTCTGGCTGATTATATGCTATCTCACCCTCGAAACACCGCTTTACCAACCAATGCGATGTGCTGTGGATATCCTATTATCACGGATCGCTTCGTCAGAGCCTACAAAAGCTATAAACTTAATGAGGTTAAGCCCACCGTCGTCGAAAAAGACAGACTTTATTGCTTTTCTTGTCGCGTATTCCTTGGCTCATCCTCCGAGCATCGGCATAGCAACGCCGTCGAATGTCCTAGATGCCTACTATCGACGTGTCCGCACTGCAAAAAGCGGGCCCACCTGGTATCTTTAACGCCAACGCCATTGGTATCTCGCGCTAGGCACCTTCTGCTGAATGCAGGTAAAGGTGGTAGAAAACGTTCAAGGTCTCCGAGTCCAAAGCGATCAATACGAAAAATCGGTGTCAAGGTACCTGGCAATACGTAGTGGGTCAAATTTAAACAATAAGTACACTGCGGGAGTACACCTTTCCAGGTAATCGCGCACGAATTTTGCACTTCAAGTAGAACTAGGGAGGATATATCAGATAAACATTTGTCATGATTAGTGTAGAACGTGAAAATTTTCGACAATTATTCGATGTTTATACGGAGTTGATAAACGAATGGACTACTGAGCTTGAAGTTAGTGGGCGAACAAGAAAAGTACTCAACGCTAATTGGACCAGGTATATCACCACTGGTAAGCTTGATGGGGTATGACGGTGAAACACTACTCATAAGAGGATCTTCACTGGCCATGACATTACAATATCAAAGATATATGTTGTTTAAATTTTTCATTGGACACCCAAGATTCGCTGTTATTATTAAGCTACAAGCTTTAAGGTTTTCATCCAGTCTAAACCTTTATTGAGTAAAAGCAGGCTAGAAATTAGACGCCTTGAATCTTGCAAGCATCCAACCACCGGTAACGTAAACCGAGGTGAGCAACATGCCTAGAGTAATAATAGAGTAAGTACGGCTATCTCAAATTCATTAGTGGAGACAGGCTTACCAACAGCGCTAAGCTGTCCGCAGAGGTATATTAAACTGTTCCGCTAAATTGGATCACATGAGCAAGCCTCAGCATTACAGTACTTCACAGACACGGGCTTATGTTTCCACGACTGACCTTTTGAGGATCCCCCTGTAATATATCCGCGGGTGTAAAAGACTCGGGCGACGGTCCACATTAAAATTGCAGCAGCAACAGGGATTGGGTATTTGAGTGCACTGATCCCACCACTATGGTCATAATTGCGACAGAAAAAGTAGTCAATGGACTGGGGTATGTGAATCAAAGCTGACCCACCCAAAAATGACAAGTGGAAGCTGCTCCATGGTGTTTTGGTGGGCGCCTATCAATGTCCTCTATAAGCGTGGTTGTTTCTTAATTTGTGCTGTACTTACGTTGCGCGCAGTTGAATAAAAGAGCGTCCCTCGATTTTTCGGTCTGTGCCACCTCAGCGTACACTGTTATACCACACTCAAGGTTGAGCGAGACCACTTCGAATATTACGATCATGGATTTTACGTACTTTGAGGATATTTTATGCCCGACCGCTTGCGGTGCTTTGCCACGGTATCTATTTGCCACCATAAAAGAAAGGGAAGGGTCGCAAGGGATGCAGCGACATAATCAAGTCTGGTGTCGTTTTAGTACTGTGCCTATCTCAGAACCCTTGTTGACATACCCATCTGGAATAACAACTGTAGACATAAGAGAGAAAGGGAGAACCAAGCACACTAGAGAAAGTTTTGCCAAGGCGTAACCTCCGATTCTAATATGTCCTTTCTTTATATAGGGCGATGCGGGGATGCTCAGCCGTAAGTCGAGGCTCTGGTGTCATGTCTGGAACAGTCCAGATTTGGATGTTTTTTCAAAACCATGTGGTTATGAAGTACTAAATATGTAGAATTATAAATGATTTGTGTGCGCTTTTGCCTTCTAAATTAGGAATGTCACAAGTTCAATTTCTGATCATTGCAAACATTATAAACTTGCAGAAAATCATTCTAAAATTCTTATTTTATTAACAACTAATTGTACAGCCTTGATTTTTTAGAGAGGAAGCTTTACATCTATTACACAGTCTACATTTATATCTATTAATTTTTGTCAGGCAATAACAATAACATATTAATTAAATCAGTAAACATACCTCAAGCTTTGGCTACAAATTCACAACATTTGTGGTTATTCTTTCCTTTACAGTTTGTTCCTTTTAAGGCCAGCAGCAACACACACCATGCATCTGCATTTTTCTCACCACCCCAAATTGCATAGAGTGGACCAGGAGTAAAAGATTGACTCATGTTTATATCACCTGATGGTCCTGGCATAGAATATAGTCCAGATGTTGATGCCTCTGGGTCCTGCATTGTCACATCTTGGGATATCAATTCAGATGAAGGTGCATCTATACCCAGTGTTACTGTATCTTGGACAATAAATGTTGACAATGAAGATGCCTCTGCACTTTGCATTGGCATTGGCACATCTTGAGTGACAAATATTCCTGTAGAATTGAGGTACTTTCAACCTGCATAGTATGAGAAGTAATGACTCTTGGCTGGTGTCTTTTGCTGCAGGAAGGACACATGAAACATGATTATCTGACTGCACTCATTTCTCATGTGGTTTTCTCTGTGGCTGACTTGGTAAAATTGTTTGCTTCTCTTGACAGTGCTCACTCCAAATCTTGTAATATGCAGCTAAATGTTCTCGGAGTTTGATTTTCCAAAGTAACATACTTTGCCCCCACATCAACAGGTTGAGAATTATTATCTTGCTTTTACTTGCCAAAACTTGCTTTTCCTCCACCTGCAGACTGACCAGCTATGTTTTTCTGGCTTTTGAGCCTTTTACCAGACATGTTGAGTAGATTAGGCAATATATCAACAATCAGAAGTAATTGGATGGTGAGGGATGAGGGACAGATGAAATAGTTAAATAAGGGACTATAATTCAGCGGCCAGCAATTATTAACAGCCGTTTTGGGTCAGTCACCCGATTTGGGTGTTAATTTTGATGGGTTTCCGAATTGGGGTGTTAATTTTTGATGGGTTTCCGAATTAGGGTGTTAATTTTGACAGCTTCCCAATTAGGCTGTTAAATTGTGGCTATGCAAATTAACACCCTAATTGGGGTGTTAAAGTGTTCCAGACACGGCTCCAGAGCCTAAGTCGATGTATGCCCACCATGACACTCTTGACTTGCTGCTGACACATCATTAATGATTCGCAGTGTCATGAATAATAGTTTAAATTGTTGAATGGCTAGATGCTGATGGTTGACATAAACGGACTGTCAAATAAGCGGATGGGGACGCTGTGCTGAGTAAACGTTAAGGGCCTGTTCGGCTAGCAAACTCCGTGGGGCCTAAGCGGCCAGGTCCCAGCTTTGATGGAGCTTGCATTTGGTTGGGGCGGATTCCCACGGCTTATGGGCGTGGTCACACTTGGTCACGTCGATTAGATTAGATTAGATAATGATAAATAGAACGAAGTTGATGATTTCCCTGTTCTTTCTCATTGCTCCCACATTCAAAATGGCTCGAACAGATGCCTCTCATGCTTGTAACATCATAAAGCACTATGCTACTCGTAAAAACAAAAAAAAAAAAAGAGCTCTCAACATCGCTTTGTTACGATTTCAAGTTAGAGTCACGCAGTGTGCGTAATCTAACCACCAATCGTTGTACAAGAACAAGTTCAAGTTTGAGTTGAGCAGGTTAAGCAGGTTGGATTCTCAAGAACTAGCTAAAGAATACAATGGATCCTTCCTAGTATAAATACTATGAACTGTACAGCAAGTTGAAACAAGTTTGAATGTTCATCAGCAGATGTATATAAGAATAGAGAAACAGATCAATCGCTCATCGAAAGATGTATCATAAAAGATGGAAGTGAAAGGAAACAGATCAAACATTCATCGAAAGATGTATCATAAAAGATGGAAGTGAAAGTCCATCAGAGATATGATGGAGTTTCGTAGAATGATAGAAACAAAGTTCATCAGAGCAGACGATGCTGTATCAATGATGTGAAGGATGACAAAGAAAAGGAAAAGAAAAGAAAAGAAAAGAGAAAGGAAAAGAAAAAGACTTGTCGTAACATTACCCCGTACTACACTCCTTATGCCTCAGAAGGAGTGAAGTCTAATACTTGTACGAGTTCATTAGTTTCTGTATGGTTCGCCTGTGGTGTTTGCGATTCGGGCGTTGTCGGGTGAAGAGGTCTAGGGCTTCAAATATTGAAAGTGTTTGAGCGTAACGAGGCACGGCAGGTCGTTTGCCTCGTAGATGTGAGTTGGCAGGGGTAGAAGAGGAAGAAGTGGCAGGGGTATCGATGAAAGACATGTTGCGTTGCTTTGGTAGTTGGAGGTATGGTTTAGAGGTAGAACGACTTGGCCTTTTTAACTACTTTGGCGATCAGTGGAAGGCGCCGATGGAGTTCTCGTTCGACCAGATTTAACTTGAGGCGTAGAGATCTGGCTTGGTAGTGGGCAGATTTTGCAGCTGGCCGTGTAGTTTTGTTTTGCCATCTCCTTCTGATCAATTGTTTCTTTGTATGTGGTGAGAATTTCTTTCGCAGCGTCTCAAGCTCTTCCACAGTCTGATCGGCCAAAGGGGTATCAAAGATTGGGGTTTCGAGTTGGTTTGTTTCGAGTTTCGAGTGAAAGAAGAGGCAATACGTCGGAGGAGGCGAGGCATCAGGATGGTCAGAGTTTGTGTAATTGATGATATTCTCGAAGAATCTCGCTGTCGTCGTCGAACGCGTCATCTTTTTCCCACGTTGCTTCGGAGATAGGAATCCGGTCCATTTGATAAGATACTGATATTTTCGCTTTCCTTTCTTGGGTTTTCGTCCTGTCTTTCTGTGATTCAGAATAGTTTCGACTTCCCAGTGTTCTTCCTGATTTTTGATCTCGGGTGGTGGTCTAGGAAAGTTCGGTCCGTATGTTTCTGTCTCGTTATATGGCATGAGTAGAGTGGCATGGAAAACGCCGTGGATCTTCCATATCTTGGGTATTTTGAGTCTGTACGTGAGAGGTCCCAAGACTTCCATGATTGTGAACGGGCCTTCTCGTTTTGGTTTCATCTTTGAATGATACCTTGTGGAGATGTTATGGGAGTCTAGCCAAACTTTCGCTCCTTTCTGAATGGTTTGAAGTTCGATTTTCGCCGTTCGGCTATTCTTTGTCTTGCAAGTTCGTGGGCGGCTAGCGCTTCTTCTCGATCTTTAGGAGATGTTTGACTTTTTCCTCCAACCGATGGGGCCTTGGTGTTCTCGAATGCAAGTGGAATGGCTATTGGAGATGAACCTAAGGTGAGTTCGAATGGGGTCTTGGCTCTTTCGGAGTGTTTCCTGTTGTTGTGCGTGAATTCCAACGTTCCAACTGACTTGTTCCAGTCGGTTGGGTGTGACGAGCAGTAGATGGATAGATAGGCTTCTATTTCTTGATTGAATCGTTCGGTGGTTCCGTCTCCTATTGGATGATAAGCCGTAGTTAATTTTGACTTGATTCCCAAGAGTTTCATGAGTTCTTGAAAGACTTTTGCTGTGAATAGGGGATCTCGGTCGGAGATAATGCTGTCTGGGAGTCCGAATCGCTTGAAGAGGTTGTCGAGTAAGAGTTGAGCTGCTCCTTCCGCATCAAGTGCCTCTCCCGGTTTCCTTTCTTCCAAGGTATTAAAATCACCCCCTTAGTAAGCCCATGGTCTACCACGACCATGAGTGCATCCACGATCTGTCCCAGCGCTGTTCTTAACCGGTGGTAAATCAGTTAGAAAGTCCATTGAACAGTTTGCAAATGGTCGCAGAAGTTGGTCCAGCGATTGGCATGAACGACGGGTGGGAGGGATTTCTGTTAATCTTGAACTGCTGACAGATTCGCAGCCTTTGACGTATTGTTTTACAAAGGATCGTAGCCCTGGCCACCAGTAATGTGTTTTACTGCGTTGTATGTTTCAAGTTCTCCGGGGTGTCCTGCCGATGGTAGATCGTGAAAGGATTTTACCACTTGTTGCCGTAGATTTTGGTTCTTGGTATATATGTTTTATCTTATAAAAGATAACGTTTTTCCCGTTGAATTCCTCCGTTTTCCAGTCGCCGAAGTCGGTTCGTAAGTTCGATGGTCCATTTTGCAATAGAGCTTTTGTGATTTCTGTGTCCGCGGCCACAAATTCTTCTGAATCAATGATTTTCGCTGTAGTTCGGTGTCGATTAGATTGACGTAAAAGCTCCTCCCGGTAAAAGAGTCACATCTTCGCTATCGTGGTCTTCGTCCGGTATAAGATCTGGTCTTCTTGATAAGGCCAGATTGAATCATTTTCGTCCCGGCATGTGGATCAGTTTCAGATCGAATTGATAGGTATAATGACCATCGAGCTTGCCGCCTGTTCAGGTTTTTTGGGCTTGAAGTAGGTCAGGTTCTTGTGATCAGAATGAATAATTGTTGTATGTTCAGATCCTGAATATAATGTCTCCATTCCTGTAATGCTCGT